>PVKS010030086.1:0-24735 GCA_004027875.1 Aplodontia rufa | reverse complement strand
AACTTTCTCACTGTCCAGGGTCTAGTCCCCACCTCCACCTATGAGTGGAGACAATCAACCCTTAGATCTCCGGGTTAAGCTGATTTTACTCATCATGATCTCTTCCATAACCATCCATTTACCCTCAAAGGCTGCAAGGTCATTGTTTCTAATTGCTATGTAATATTCCATGGTATAAATGTACCACAGTTTTTGGATCCATTCTTCCTGTGAGGGACACCAGGGTTGTTTCCATAGCCTAGCAATGGTAAATTGTGCTGCCATGAACATCGATATTGCTGTGTCACTGTAATGTGCTGATTCTAAGTCCCCTGGAAAGATACCCAGGAGTGGAATAGCAGGGTTGTATGGTGGAATCATCCCTAATTTCTTAAGGATTCTCCATACTGCTTTGAATACGGTTTGTTAGTACTTTATTAAGGATTTTTGCATCTGAGTTCATAAGGGATATTGGTCTGTAGTTTTCTTTTCTTGATGTATCCTTGTCAGGTTTTGGTATCAGAGTTATGCTTGCTTCATAAACAGTGGATAGGAGCATTCCCTCCTTTTCAATTTCTTGAAATAACTTAATAAGGAGAGGTGTTAGTTCCTCCTCAAAAGTTTGGTAAAAATTAGCGGAGAAGCCATCAGGTCCTGGGCTTTTCTTCTTTGGTAGACTTTAATTGGAATATGGATTTCAGTGCCTGTGATTGGGCTATTTAGGAATTCAATACCCTCCTGATTCAATTTAGGGATGTTGTATGTGTCAAGAAATTTATCCATTTCTTCCAAGTTATCTAATTTGGAGGAGTATAGGTTTTCAAAATATGATCTTATAATTTGTTGGATGTCTATGGGATTGGTGGTGATCAATCCCTTTTAATTGGAGATCTTATTGATTTGCTTCATTCTCTCCTTCTTTTGGTTACATTTGCTAGGGGTTTATCTATCTTGTTTATTTTTTCAAAGTACCAGCTCTTTGTTTCATCAATTCTTTTTATTGTTTTTATTTTCAATCATTGATTTCAGCTCTGATCTTGATTATTTCCTGTCTTCTGCTGACTTTGGGGTTGGAATGTTCTTCCTTTTGAAGGGCTTTGAGATGTAGCATATGCTTATTTATTTGGGATCTCTCTTCATTTTTAATGTGGGCACTCACTGCTATGAATTTCCCCTTAGGAAAGCTTTCATGCTGTCCCAGATGTTTCGATATGTTGTGTCTTCATTTTCATTCTATTCCAAGAATTTTTGGATTACTTCTTTCATGTCTATTTGGATCCATTCTTCGTTCAATAGGGTATTATTGAATCTCCACGAATATGTGTGTTTTCTGTTATGATTATTGCTGTTAATTGCTAGGATCAAAGCATTGTGGTCTGAAAGGACACACGGGATGATGTCTACTTTTTTGTATTTGCTGATATTATCTTTATGAACCAGAATATGGTCTATTTTGGAAAAGGATCCATGTGCTGCAGAGAAAAAGGTACATTCTGCTAACTTGGGATGGAAAATTCTATATATGTCTATTAAGTCCATTTGGATTATGGAGTTATTTAGGCTGGAGATTTCTTTATTGATGTTTTGTTAGGATGATCTGTCTGATGGTGACAGCGGAGTGTTGAAGTCTCCCAGTATTATTGTGTTATGATCCATGAGAGGTTTGATGTCATGAAGTAATTTATTCATGTAGTTGGGTGCATTGTTGTTTGGAGAGTAAATATTAACCATGATTGTTTCTTCCCGTTGAAGGGTTCCTTTTAGTAGTGGCCTTCTTTATCTCTTTTGATTGATTTATGTTTGAAATTTATTTTGTTGGATATAAGTATAGTGACAACAGTTTGTTTTCTTCAGTCATAATCATGGTAGATTTTTTCCCATCCTTTCACCCTTAATTGTGGATGTCTTTGCCTGTTAGGTGAGTTTCTTGTAAGCAGCATAAGGTTGGATTTTGTTTTTTGATCCAGTCTGCAAGTCTGTGTCTTTTGAGTGGTGCTTTTAGACTATTCACATTCAGTGTTAAGATAGAAGTGTGTAATTGATTTGTAGTCATTGTGTCTTATTTAGCTAGTTCTGTGGTTGGCTTGGTTAGTTTTTGCTGGGTGATACTTTCACTGACTTTCTTCAGTTTGTGGGTTTTGAGTATCAATTGCTTGTTCTTCTGTCTGGAGTGTTTCCTTGAGAATTCTTTGTAGGGCAGGAATTCTGTTGACAAATTCTACCAGTTTTGTTTTTATCATGGAAAGTTTTTATTTCTCCATGAAATTTGAAGCTGAGTTTTGCTGGGTATAGAATTCTAGGCTGCATGTTGTGGTCATTTAGATGTTGAAAGATATTATTCCAAGACGTTCTTGCCTCCAGTGTCTGGGTTGAAAAGTCACATACAATTCTTATTGGCTGGCCTCTGAATGTGATTTGGCATTTCTCCCTTGCTGCTTTTAATATAGTTTCCTTGGTATCCCTGTTGTACATTTTGAATATGATGTGTCTTGGTGAGTTTCTCTTTTGATTAGGCCTATTGGGTGTCCTGTAAGCTTCCTGTATGAGCATGTCAGATTCCATTTTTATATGGGAAAAGTTTTCTTTCACGATCTCTTTGAGAATATTCCTCATACCATTGTTGTGTGTCTCAGTTTCTTCCTGTATTCCAATTACTCTCAGATTGTTCCTTCTCATTTCATCCCAGACATTCTTGAAATACTGGTCATGATCTCTTAATTGTTTTTCTTTTTTGGTGTCAGTGAGCTCAAGATTGATCAACCTGTCTTCATTATTGGAAGTTCTTTCTTCAATAGCAGAGGTTCTATTTTCAACTGAAGTTAGTCTATTATTGAATTCTTGCATGGTCCCTCTCATGTCATTGACTGCATATTTGAGGTCTGTAACTTCCTTTATGAGAGAATCTATTTCTTTACTGATTGAGTCTTTCTGAGTTTTCTCAGTTATTCCTTTCATTATCTCTTCTTTTAAGTCGTTGTTCCTTTTTGTTATCAGCTCATTGATATATTGTTCTAGATTTTCATCCCGATCCGTGGCCATAGCCTCCTTACCAGGGGAGTTTTGGGATTGATGTGAACCTCTTTAAGTTAGATTCCTCATGTCTGAAGAGATTCTTCTCTTTTATTTGCCAGGTGAACCCTTTGTGGAAGCAATACAAGGTTCGGTGGTTCTTTTTCCTGTCTTCTGCCTTAAGGACTAAGCTGTTGGATTGGGAGATCTGTTCCAACCCTTACTTGAAATAGGGTTTTGTCAGGAGAGTTGATTTCAAAAGACAACCCCCCTTTACTCTGAAATATTTGTTACCCTTACAGAATTCCAACACCTCATGCACTTGTGCAAATTGTCAATATGTACAGCCAAAGCTTACAATAAATAGTAGTAAATTAGTTATTCAGCACACACTTTAATGGACTTTTGAATTCAGCCTATGCAACTAGTGTTAGTGATAATCAATACTTTTGGTGACACTAGTATATTACTATTACATATGTCAGATTTCAAGAACAAATAATTGTTACTCAAATTAACAATTACAGCAGTAATAGTTACCTAGTCTTAATAATGGTGGATTGAAGAGAGTTAACTAATTTGGTGTTAGAAAGGGGGGTAATGCTGGTGAAATTAAGAGAGGAGATTATATATACCAATTATGTACAGTGAGAAAGTGGAGGAGGTAAAGAATTTGCTGTAGAAAGAAAAAAAAATGCTAAGAGGAAAACATTTGAAGAGAAAAGGAAACTAAAAAAGAAAACTTTACTAAATTTAAACTAAAGGAGAAAAGAAAGAAGTAGAAAAGTAAGTGCAGATCCAAAGGGAAGCTAGGATAGCTGTGGCCTAATATAGGAAGGGTAAAAGAGTTATTACTAATATTTGGGTGATCATTTAAGGGAAGAAGTTATCCCTAAGAATTATGCTTCTGAGGCATAAAATATTTCAAATACTATATGCACTGACCAGAATCCTTCTTCTCAAGAATGAGAATAAGGCTAGACAGGATGGATAAGAGGGAATCAGAGACGGTAAATAGGGAAAAAAGAAAAAAGAGAGAGAAACCTAAAAATAGGCTATCAAAACAGGAAGAAATATTATTGTTAATTTTTCCCCTAAAAGGAGAGAGAAAAAAAGAAAAAAAAGGATGAATAGGGGTTAACCTTCCCTTGAAGTTAGCAGAGCAGGGAAGTACAAACAACTAGACTTTTTATATATTGGAGAACCAGTAAACTCTTCCAGATATTGCCTTGGTACACACCTAGAACATGAAATCAACAGCAGAAAAGGAAAAAAAAATCTTAATAGGTGAAGCTTGGAAGTATAGATATTAAGAGTGTCTCTGGTCCTTTCAGGGATTGGATCTTCTATTTCTGGCTGGATATGAAAGGCTTTATCTTTCAGTTGGGGCTTTCAGGGGATCTGAAAGTCAGAAGTCATTATGTTATCAAAGCTCCATTTACTGGTAATTGTCGAAATTGACTTCTGTGATCTTAGAGGTGGGGCTAGCAGATCCAGGAATTTACTGGGGAATGTCCTTCTGTCTATGGTGGAAGTGATTAGTGCTGAGCCTTGTTCCCTGTTACTCCACTGATCCAAACCCCTTATGAGAAAAGGAGTCAGGGCCCGGGCCAAGCTGTCTGCTCCTGAATCAGCCTGTGATCTGCTGCTGGCTCCAGGCACAGTTTTAAGAGCCTATTTTGCAGACCTATGGAGGGCTGGTCCAGGACAGGGAGTGTGGGTTTAAAGATGGATGCTCTGCTCCCCTACCCTTGCAGCTCCCGCAACTGCTTCAGGGCCTGAGCCAAGCCTTCTGCTCCTGATTCAGCCTATGGTCTAGACTGGCTCCAGATGCAGTATTAAGAGCTTGCTTTGCAAACCTAAGGAGGTCTTGCCCTGTTCGAGCGGGGAGTGTGAAATCCAACAAGGGGTTAAAAAATGGATGCTTGGCTCCCATGCCCTTGCTGCTCCTGAATTTGCTTCTGCAGCACAATCTTCAGCTCTGTGTCTCTATGCAGGCAGTTTCCAGACACTGATCTTGCTGCCAGATAGAGAACAGGCCTGGGAAGAGACTTTGCAAGAATGCTTTCTTTAAAGCACTGTGGGTTTTCTATGCTGATGTGATCGCAGGTGGTGGGTCCCCTCATCCCAGTTGTGGGCAGAATGTAAGCAAGAGAGAGCGGCCGCAGCTTCTGCCGCTTCTCAGCTGGGACGGAAAAGAACAGAGATCCGCTGTTCACTCCTAAGGCACTGCTCCTCAAAACCACTGAGAAGATTATGACTGGTGATTCATATTGCTAATCCCCCAAAAGCACCTCAAAATACTGGAGAAAAGCTGGAGATTTCCTGATCAGTCTCAGAGGTGCTGGGGAAGACTTTTCTCTTCAGCTTGCCATCTTGGGACCATCCTGGAAGCATTTTTAAGAGGTAAATTTATAGCACTGAGTGCTTTCATCAAAAATCAAGAGAGAGATCAAATAAATAAACTTATGCTCTAACTCAAATCACTACCAAAAGAGGAACAATACAATCCCAAATCCAACAAATAACCAAGATCAGTGCTGAAATCAATGAAATTGAGAACAAACAAAAAAAAAAATAAAAAAGAAAGAAAAGAAAAACAATTCAAAGAAGCAACAAAACAAAAAGTTAGTTCTTTGAAAAAAAAAATTGACAGACCCCTAGCCAACTTCACCAAAAAGAAAAATGAAGTGAAGCAAAACAATGAAATCAAATAGGGAAACGGAGATGTCATCACTGACTCAACTGAAATCCAAAGAATTTCTTTATTTCAGGTCAAGGAGAGGGCTTGGGTGTGACTTCCCTATTGTCTGCCATTTTCCACCACTCTTGTAAACTCCACTTAGATAATTTCTAGAAGATTAGCTAAAGTCCCTATGGAGTTTTCCTTCTTTCTGAATATATTGGAAACCTGAATTCTCAATCACTGAGATACTTGTTCAGAACAATCCTGTGATGGAATGAGGCATCGGGGTCACTTTAGAGCACTGGGGAAACTCAAAATCTATATTTTAAAATACCACATTGACTATTCTTAAATGCATTAAAATGCAAAAGTTTCAAATTATCCCAACATTTTCAACCCAAACTTTTAATTCAATCTAACAATGTTATTTGTTAAGATACTTAGAACCTTCATAAATAGGATAAACAAGCATTAATAGCTCAGAACTATAGAATATTTAAAATTGTTACATATAAATCATTAAAATTGTATTGAGTACTTAATATACATCAAGAACAGAAACAAGTATAAGACATTAAAATATGAACATATTGAGCCTCCTCTTGGGACTAATACAAACTTGAAGACAAAATATATTGTAAAATCTGTAATTATGTGATAAATAACCATAAGTATATGCTAAGTACAATGTACCATTTAAAAATAGTGATCAAAATGTTAATATTTCAGATAAATTTTCATCTAATAAGAGATACTAATTGAGTTCCTAAGAGACATTCCACATTTTTTCCAAGTGTATTTTGTGAAGAGAGATTTACTATTCAGAAAGAATGCATACCATTATGGACATTTGAATGGGCAATTACAAACTGTAATTCAGGATCTATAATTACTTAGCCATTCTTAAATCACAGGCTACATCCAGAAGGAAATGATGAGATCAAGACCAATTTCACAGGTATGCCACTGTGCAATTGCATATCTTCTTTCTGACGTAAACTGTGATTTAAAAATATCTGTACTATTTCCAAGCTTTGTCTTTCTTAAATTGAATAAAAATAAAATAAATTTCAAATGTCATCCAGGAAGATTAAGTACTGATATTTTTATTTTTCATCTAAATACTCTCCCTAATTTAACTCATGATTAATATGGTAGTGGTATTTCAACTCTTTGAAAGATTTCAAAGTTATATAAAAAAACTTCCATATGAATGATAGTATTCTTTTCATATGTCCTATCTTAACTAAATTGCTAAGTATTTACATTATATAATTGCAATATGTTTAATATGTTTAAAGCTTTATAAATAAGATTTTGCAAAGGAATGCAAGAGGAGCATTCTATCTACATATACTTTTGCTTGCTTTTGATAAATTGATTTTACATTGTGATATTAATCAACATAGTTTATATAGGAAATGGAGAACATTGGTTAATTTTATGAATTATTTGAGCTTTAGTAAGTTAAGAAATTTATTAGTGTAATAAAGTACCTAATATAAACAAATACTGTAAACTTTCTAATACTCTTTATTTGTTGTTTTTAAGAAAGAGAGGGACAGTGATAGAAACAGAAAGAGAGAATTTTATTTAGTTTTTCACATGACTTTCGTTGCTTCAACACTTCATTGTGTACATGATGGTGGGGTTCGCCATAACTACTAAGCCACCATTCAACTCCTCATCTAATACTCTTAATAACCACATGAGGCAGTTTCTAGTACTATTCCATTTTATACTTCTTGAAAATGCACAATCATATGTGTGTATGAGTGTGTGTGTGTGTGTGTATGTGTGTGTGTGTAAATATAGAAGTCAAGAGACTGGGGTGTGGGTGATATGGGGCTGATTCTGGATTAGGATCAGGGGAATATCATATTGTTACTACATATGTATTTATAATTAATTGCACAAAAGCTCAAATCCTCAATAAAATTTAAAAAAAGAAATGGAGACACAAAGTTGAATATTTTAGTAAATGTTAAAGTCCTTTTATGTTTCTCAAATTTGTTTTAGACTAAAAGCATAAGAAAAAGTCTAAGCCATAATAACCCAACCTAAACTTTTTACTTTACCAGAGCTTTAGAATGTCCTCAAATGAAAATGAATAAAAACTTTCAGGCTATATTGTGTGATCTCATTCATTACAGTTACTTTGTGGTTAGTGGAAGAGGTCCATGATCCTCTGCTATCATCCTCAAAATTTAAAATTGTATTTGAAATGAAAACACAGTAAACAATGGAGACTTTTACTAGCATTCTACTGCTTTTCTGTTTTAATTTCTTTTATGACATGCTATTGCATAACTTCCTTTATAAATAATGTAGTGCCGGATGCTGTTCTTTAAAATCTTTCATGCTTACAGAACCATGAAAATGTATCAGATCAGGTACAAATTGTTTTTTGAAGGTGCTTTTTAAGCTCTTGTATTACAAATGAAATAAGATACAGGAGTTGATGTCTGTTCACATAAATGGAGAGTATTGACAGTGAGAAATGGTTTGAATTACCATGAAATTAGAGAATTATAAAGTAATAGATCCCTAAGAGTCTTGTGAACTCCTCCATTCAAGCTGTCTGCCTTTAGGCAGGTAAACTTCTGAAATACTATGTGAAAATATTTTCCTAGTGTCTCTCTGAATATCTGTAAGCAAAAAAACTCCATAGCCTTCCAGAATACCTCTTTAGAATGAATTTGGGTTTAAAAAGGAAATAAAACCTTCATTCATATACAACTAAAATTGCCATTCTGACTGAAATTTCAGTGTATTTTTGATTTGCACTTCTCTGATTGCTAGTGATGTAGAACACTTTTTCATACATCTTTTGGCTTTTGAACTTCCTCTGTTGAGAAGTTTCTGTTTAGCTCCATATCCCGTTTATTGATTGAAATGTTTGTGGTTTGGATGTTTGTTAGGTTTTTTTGAGTTCTTCGTGTATTAGCCCTTGTTAGAGAGGTAGTAGGCGATGATTTCCTCCCATCTTTCTTGACACTCTTGACTAATTCCTTGGGCTCTGTCCTGATTTTTTTTTTTTTTTTAAGAGAGAAGGACAGTGAAAGAGAAAGAGAGAAACAATTTTATTCAGTTCTTCATGTGGCTTTAGTTGCTCCAAGACCTCGTTGCGTACGAGGTGCTGGGGTTTGAACTCACGTACTCACGCATGCTGGGCAAGCGCCGTAACCACTGAGCCACCGCTCCAGTCCTCTGTCCTGATTTTTGATTAAAGAACTCAGTTCTATAAATTTACCTGTTAAGAATGCTTTTATCCTGTCCCAGGGGTTGCAATATATTGTGCCTTCATTTTCATTCATTTCCAAGAATTTCTTAATTTTTACTCTCATTTCCATTTTGGTCCATTCTTCATTTAAGAGGGTATTAGTCAGTCTCCATGTTTTTATGTACTTTCTGTTATTTTTCTTGCTGTTACTTTCTAGGATTATACCTTTTTTGTCTGATACAATACATATGATCAAATCAATCTTTTTGTATTTATGAAGATAATCTTGTAAACTATGATGTACTTTGGAAAAGGATCCACACACTGCTGAAAAGAAGGTAAACACAGCTGATTTGGGATGGAATATTCTGTAGATATCTGTTAGGTCCATTTGGTTTATAGAAATATCTAGGCTGGAGTGTGTTGATTTTTTTGGATGATCTATCTATTGGTGATAAAGGTATATTAAAGTTCACCAAAAGTGTTGAGGTCTGATTAACTTAATGTCATGGAGTAATTTTTTGATGTTTTTGGGAGCATAAGAATTTGTGGCACATGTTAAATATGGTTACCTAATCCTTTTTCCTTTTACTGAGGAGTTGAATTTTTGTACGCTCATAAAGGCATAGGTAGTAATATGCTGATTCTGATTCTAATCTGGAATCACCCTCATATCACCCATACCCAAATCTCTTGATTCTTGTATATTTTTACCTGAGAACAGATATAAATGTCATCATATGTATGTGTATATGATTGTGCATTTTCCAGAATTAAATGATTGCCTAAGTATTATTTGGCCTCTCAGGGGAGTAAAGAGCAATCTAAATTGTTGTACCTCCACCCAGATCCCACCCTATCATCCACCCTCTTCTTCCCTCTCTCTCCACATATCCATGATTTCCCTTGATTGTGTGTTGCTTCTACTTTGTTGAATCTAGTACATGAGCTTGACCTTTCACTCAACACTGGCTTTTGCTCTAGCTTCCACAATTGAGGGAAAACATTTGACCCTTGATATCTGGGTTTGGCTTATTTCACTCAGCATTATATTTTCCATTGCCATCCACACATATTGCAGCTTTTGCATCTATTCATCCAGTGAAGGGCATCTGGATTAATTCCATAATTTAGCTATTATAAATTGAGTTGCTATGAACATTAATTTTTCTGTGTCACTGTAATTTGCTAATTCCAGCTTTTCTGGGAATATCCACAGATGAGGGATAACTGGGTTATGGAGCCACTCAATTTTTTTTTTAAAGAGAGAGAGAGGGACAGTGAAGGAAAGAGAGAGAATCAATTTTATTTAATCTTTCATGTGGTTTTCATTGCTCTGACACTTCATTGTGTACGTGGTGCTGGGATTCCAACTTGCGTCCTCACACTTGCCAGGCAGGTGCTGTAACGTCTGAGCCACCACTCCAGACCCACCATCCTTAGTTTTTTGATGAGTCTCCACATTGCTTTCCAGAGTGGCTGTACCAGTCTGAAGTTCCACCAACAGAGTGCTAGTGTTCCTATCTCTCCACAACACCATCATCTATTATTGTTTATATTCTTCATCTTTGCTTATCTGACTGGAGTGAGGTGAAATCTTAATGTGGTTTTTTTTTTTTTCAGAGAGAGGAGAGTGTGAAAGAATTTATTTTATTCAACTTTTCATCTGGTTTTGCTTGCTCCAACATTTAGTTGTGTTCTTAATGTAGTTTTGATTTGGATTTCTCTGATTTGTAGTGATTTAGATCATTTTCTCTTGTATTCATCAGCTTGCAATATTTATATCAGAAGCAATAAAGAAGGCCACTACATCAAAATAAGGGAAGATATAGCCATAGTAAATGTCTATGCTCCAAACAGCAATGCTCCTAAGTATGTGGAAAAAATTACTCCATGACATAAAATAGAGATTTTTCACTGTTGAGAAGTTTCTGTTTAGCTCTCTGGCCCATTTACCAATTGGATTGTTCATGTTTTTGATATTAAGTATTTTTAATACTTTCTAAATTTTGAATATTAGTCACTGGTTGGAGGAATGACAGGCTATTATTATCATGCACTCTGTAGGTTCTCTTTTGACAGTTTTGACCAATTCCTTGGCTAAGCAAAGTCTTTTTATTTCAATGGAATCCCACTCATTAATTACTGATTTTAATTCTGTTTTGAAGAACCAGCTCTTTGCTTCTTTTTATTGTTTTTATTGTTTATATTAATTTTACCTGCGATCCTGATTATTTCCTGCCTTCTTCTGGCTTTGTGCTTAGATTGTTCATCCTTTTATAGGGATTTGAGGTGAAACATAAACTTATTTATTCAGGTTCTCTCCTGATTTTTATTGTAGTCATTCAGCATGTAGTCATGCTTTCATGCTGTCTGAGAGGTTTTGATATATTGTATTTTCATTCTCATTCTCTTCCAAAAATTTCTTGATTTCTACTCTCTGGTCTTCTGGAATCCATTCTTCATTTAATAGATATCATTCAATGTCCATGTGCACATGTATATTCTGTTATAATTTTTGTGTTAATTGCTAGGATTATTGTGTCATTGTCTGATAGGATACATGGGATAATATTACTTTTTATATTTGCTGAAATTCTTTTGTGAGCTAGAATATGATCTGTTTTGGAGAAGGATAAATGCACTGCTGACAAAAAGTTTACTCAGCCAATTCGGGGTGGAATATATATCTTTTAAATGCATTTAATTTAAGGAGTTGTTTATGCTGAAGATCTCTTTATTGCTTTTACTTTGATGATCTATCTATTGGTGATAGAGGAGGATTAAAGTCTCATATTAAGGGTCCATAAGTGATTTTATGTCATGGAGAAATTTTTCCACATTCTTAGGAGCATTGTATTTTGGAGCATAAAGATTTACTATGGCTATATCTTCCTGATGTATTTTTCCCTTTATTATGATGTAATGGCCTTCTTTATCATTTCTGCTAAAAGCATTGCAGCACCTGCTTTCTTTCTTGGGTCTTAAGTATGGTACATTTTTCCCCCATTCTTTCACCTTCAGTCTTTGGATGTCTTTGGCTGTTAAGATGGGTGTTCTGTAAAAAGCATAATGTTGGATTATGATCTTTGTTCTAATTTACTAATCTGTGTCTTTTGATTGGTGTGTTGATCTATTCACATTCAGTGTTAGGATAGTCATGTGGTTGTAGTTCACAGTCATCATATTTTATTAGTGAGTTCTGTGTTGCTTCATTGTGTTTTTGATAGTATGTACTTTTATTGAATTTCCTATTCTTGTGGGTTTTGAGGATTGTTTCATTGTTCTTCTATATGGAGTTTATCCTTAATAATTCTTTGTAATGCTGATTTTTTTCATGAACATTTCAAGTTTAATCTTATAGTGAAATGTTCTTATTTCCCCTTCAAATTGGAAGCTGAGTTTTGCTGAGTAATTTTTCTCAGTACAGGTTTGTGGTCATTCTGGTATTGAAATATATCCTGCCAGGATATTCTTGATTCTAGGGTCTGAGTGGTGATCCTTATTGGTTTGCCTCTGAATGTGATTTGGCATTTCTCTCTTGCAGGTTGAAATGTTCTTTCTCTGATTTCCCTGTTATGCTTTTTGAATATTATGTGTCTTAGTGAGCTTTTCTTTTGATTAGGACTAATGGGTGTTGTATAAACTTCCTGAATGAGTATATCTATTTCTATTTTAACATGGTAAAAAAAACTTCTTTAACCCTTTAAATGAGATTATTCTTTATGCCATTTGTATGTGTTTTGTTTTCTTCATGCAATCTCATTACTCTTACACTGTTTCTTCTGATATACCCCCAGAACGGAGTCCTGGGTCTGTGACAGGTTGGTGGGGTGGTTTCACATGTGGATCCTACTTGGGAGTCCTAAATGGAGGTTTTCTGGGTGCCTGGCAGTTTGGGATCAGAATCTGGGCCTGTGTCTGCTAGGCAATGCAGCTTTGGAAAAGTGTCCTCATTGGGGCTGACCTGAGCACCTGCTGGCCTGTAGCACAGTCCTCTGCCTGTGGCATGGTTGGTAGGTGGCTTAAATGGTGAGGTCCTCCTCTAGGCTGTCCTTGGCACCTTCCAGGCCAAGATCAGAGTCCTGGTTTCCAAGGGATGGGTGGGTGGGAAGGTTCCAGATGATGGAGACCTATAGAGCTCTCCTGGTCACCTATTGGCCAATATCAGAATATTAATCCTGCAGAATGGGTAGGCAGGTTGGCTCCAGGTGGGAGGTTCCTCCTGGGGGCTGACATGGGCACATGCCTGTCTATGACCAATGTTTGGTGCTGCCCATTGGGTGGCTGGGAGACAACCTGGTTACATCTTCTTGATGTAGCATTCCCTTAACTAAGATGTAATAGCCTTCTTTGTCTCTTCTGACTTATTTTTAGTCAAAAACTACTTTGTTAGGTATGAATATTGAGTCACCAGCTTGATTTTTTTGAGCCATAACATGATAAGGTTTTTCCAACCTTACTCCTTAAATCTGTGGTGGTCTTTGACTTTGAGGTCAGTCTCCTGAAAGCAATATAGTGTTGAATTTGTTTTTTGACCCTGTCCGCTTATCTGAGTCTTTTGATTAGGGCATTGAGTCAATTTATATTCACTGTTAGAATAAATATGTGATTTTGGTTCTCTGGGATTGTGACCTTTGCTTTATTTTGTGCTATCTTGGATATCTTTTAGTGAGTTATTTTTTTCTTGAATTTCCTGATTATGGGGTTTGGAAGTTATTTGCTTGTTTCTCTGTTTGAAGTTTGTCTTTGAGTATTCTCTGTAGAGCTGGTTTTGTATTCATGTGAATTGCTAGCTTGTTCTTATCATGGAAGTACTTTTTCCCCATCACATTTAAATTTGAGATTTGCAGGATATATTATCTTTGGCTGGAAATTATTGTCTTTCAATATTTGAAAAATATCATTCCATACTCTCCTGGCCTTATTGTCTGAGCTGAGAAATTCACTGTAATCCTTATTGGTTTGCCTCTGAATGTGAATTGGTGTTTTTTCTCTTACTTCTTTTAAAATTATTTCCTTGATTTCTCTGTTATTCATTTTCAATATGTTGTGTCTCAGTGAATTTCTCATTTGGTTAGGTCTATTTGGTGTCCTACATTCCTCTTGAATATGAATATATGGAACTATTCTGAAATGGGGAACTATTCTGAAATGGAGGAAATTTTCTTTATCTTGTTGAGAAGGTTCTTTTTCCGTTCATTTGTCATTCACTCTTCTCCACTATCCCTATCACTCTTATGTTATTTCTTTTGATCTTATCCCATATTTATTGGAAATTCTGATCATAAGTAAGTTTTGTTCCTTGCCTGTCTTCCGAGCATTCAAGATTAATCAGCCTGTCTTCATTGTCCAATGTTCTTTCTTTGGGAGCTGAAGTTCTATTTTCTCGGAGTTTTTTTTTATATTAATATCTTCCATTGAGCTTGTAATTTAGTTGATTGTGTTTTTCAATTCTAAGAGCTCTGCTACATCTTTTTTTGGTGTCTCTAAATCTTTATTAAAATGATGTTTCAGCTCCTGAAATTGCTCTTTTATTTCCTTCCTTAAATCTTCTTTTAATTCTTTCATCATTTTAAAAATCAGGTTTTTATTACTTTCTGCTAAGTTTTCATCCAGGTCCCTATCCATGGAATCCTTGGGTGGGGAGTTGTGGGTTTGAATAGGAGAATTGTTTCCCCTTTTCTTCATTATCAGCATCAGGGAGTGGGCCAGGGATCTCTCACTGGTTATTTTACTTTGAGTGATTGTTTATGGGTTTTTGGGTTTTTATCTCTTCATATGTTTGGTCTGGGGTACAATTTAGATAGTACAGTTTGACATCTGGGTACTTGACCTGTGAATTATTATTGACCTTTACAATTTTTAAATCCTCATGAGATAAGGGAAAACAATCATTACATACAGCAAATGAATACAGTAGATAGAATTGAACTGGTTACGTTGTTACTTCTATAACTGATACAATGCTAACTACCACCAAAGAGAGGAGTAGAAGGACTAGCAGCTATCTTCTGCTGGACTATAACCATTAAACCATAACCAGCTTAAAAGAAAACATTCATTATCAAGGTTGGCATTCACCTCAGATTTCCAATACATCACTAGGAAGGAAAAGAAGATTTGAGAGCAAAGGAAATGTCATAGGAAGGTGGAGAGGAACTTGTGAATTTGGAGTCAGCACAGCAAGAGAATGGAGATGATGTAGGCTATTCTGGCAAAATAAAAATTAAAAAAAAACAAAGATACTGAGGTAATGATTTAAGGGGAGGGTGAGAGAGGAGAATAATGTTTAGCTGTTGCTGCAAGAAAAGGAAGAAGGAGGTAGCACGGAAGCTCACCAGTGGAAGGCTATATAGCTCCAAATCAAAATGTGCTATTCTGACAGAACTCAAACAAAAACAACAACAAACCATTGCAAAACAAAGTAAAAGAAACAAAAACCAACAAATAAGACATAGAAGACAAAACAAAAAAAATTTTAAAAATCAATGTCTTAATGGAAAGTTGTAAGGACTATGTGTTATTTCCACTGAGGATGTCAAAATATACAGTAGGGATAGATTATAACCTCTGGCCCCTAGATGGAAGCACTTCCAGGGTGAGGTTGTTGGAGGGGCTGAGTTTTGCTCTTCTCACCTGGAAATAAGATTCCCAGGAATCCTCCCTGTATTCTTGTCATGTGGCGGGAGTGAAGTCGTTCACAGTTTCTATTACCTGTAAATACTGCTGTTTGACTCCTTGATTGAGATCCTGGGTGCTTTTGTGACTGTCTGCTCAGACTCCTGTCCTACTTCAGCCAGGGCCACAGCAGCTGCTGGCAACCTTGCCAATCCCAGGGCAACTGTGAAGAGAGCTTTCAGATCTTGGGGGCATGGACACCCTGAACTACTGGAACCTAGAGCATATGCAGACCTGAACTCATGTATCCTAAACCCTCAAAATGTGTGTGGCTCCTGGGCCCATCTCCGACCCAAATTCGAGGTGACTGAGAGGCATTCCTGCCCCCAACACATGGTTCTGCCTTGAACTCATGGGGTCTGAGGAAATTAGAACACATAAAATCTGGGGTCATCTCTGTCCCAAACTCATGGTGCCTGAGGCAGTCAGATCACAGGGCTCTTGGGATGGCCGGCAGACAATGGTACCACACCTAGGGAAGCCTCTGACCCAAACTCATGGCCCTCAGAGCAGCTGCCTGAAACACTCTCCTTCTCAAGATGGAGATCTCCCTAGCACTCCATGGCCAATTTGGAGGCACGTCTACGTTATGTGCTCTGATGCAGACCCTGGTTTCAGCCGAGGAGCGAGATCCCTCCTGATTCAGGATTCTCTGTGCCAATTTGTCCTTCCTGTAGTTGTGTGTGTGTGTTCTTCCTTCCTCTGTGCCTAACCAACAGTTCAACTTCCAGTGTCCTTCCAGCTGGAGCTGATTGGTCCTGATGTGGTTTTTCTTCCTTGCTTATTGTATCCAAGCCTCTGAGTCTCTAGTTTTCCTTGTTTGTCTACTAATGAGTTTCAGTGAAATTTTGAGGTTCACCCACCTCACAGAATGGCACTTCTTCTTCCGTTGGTGTCCTGCTTCATGGACAGATTCTACATGCAGCCCTCCCATCAGTGTGCCATCTTCCTCCCGCTCCTTCTTTTTACCCCTATTAGAGAAACAAATATTTTCATGTTTCTTTTAAGACTTCATTATGCAATTGATCATCTCTTAGCTATCCCTGCCTCTCTCCAAATTTTTAAATAATTTGAAAATAACCCCAAATGAAGAGTTTATTAATCATGGAGAATGATGTCAAATAGTAATATTGTTTCCCTCATTGTGCAATATGCTGATTTTAAAAACAACCTAATTTAATTATTATGTCTTTCATATTTCCCTCCAATTTTCTTCTCACTTGGGAGCTACTACTGAGTTATCAAAAAATTCAGGATTTCTTAATCAGAAATCAGTGGCATATTTTTTCTTTGACTAGGCCTTAATTGATGTTGTATTCCTTTCACAAAGTGTCAATAAAAATAAAATGGATTTTGTTGTTTTTTTTCTCAATAACTGCCTTTTAGCTTCCACACAATATAACACTGCTGATTAAATAATAAGTCTTTCCCTGAGTGTAATCCTTTGTTTCAAAGCACCCAATTAGCTCCCTACTTCCTGACCCTTGATCTAGAAAAGCACAAGCCATTCCGTAATCACATAGGGAACTGAAATACAGTATATTTAAACCATTAATTATCAGAATATATTCTGAAAATATTTGATACAGAGCATTGATATCTAATACAGAAGTAATTCATTGCATTTTTATATAAGCCTTGTTTATTTGCATAAAACACTTTTTAGAGTGTCTATAATTATGATAGGAATATGATATGTGTGACATCTGGAAATGAATCTTCATATTTCTTTATATCATTTATGGCTTTTTTTTAAAAAAAGATACTTTTATGCATTCAATTTTTATTCTTATTTACAGGATCAGCATAGTTAGAAATATCAATAAAAGAATCCAAAAATTGCATAGATGCAATAGAGTTAATTTAATAAAATATTTATGGAAACTATTTCATTTACAGTTTAATATAGGTAATCAGTTCCTGAAATGTGGACAACATAGATTCCAGTAGAGCTTCTATAAATCATAATATTTTCTTCATTATTGTTTATTCCATAAATATATGTGAATGTCTATCAATGTATTTAAATACTTATCAAGGACCTAGGGAATAGAAGAATAGAAAAAAATTCCTAAAAATTATGTCATAATCCCTCTGTGAAGATGTACTTAAGAACAATGGGCTATGGGGACAAAGCACATGAATTCAACTTCTAGGTCAGCCACAAACCAGCTGGTAACTATATGTAAACTAACTATACAATTGCAGAGCAACTTTTCATCTGCACAAAGGGAAACTTGTTAGTATACTTCCTTACAATCTTTAGTGAGGCTCTAACGTAATGTATGTTAAGTCTTTAAATTAGTGTCTGACACATAGTAAACTCAAAATGATATTCTTTTTTTGTTCCTTGAGAAATCAAAATATAAATAATGAATGTAAAATGCAATGTTGTATGATAAATAGGTCTATGAACAAAAAAGCAGTATAAAATATAAGAGTGATGGAATGAGGTGTTATTTTGTACAGAGTAAAATGAAAAGATACTTTGAAGATCTAATATTTAAACAGAGATGTGAATGAAGGGAGAGAATGACCTATATGAATAACTGGAGGGAAAAATTCAGTAAATGATATCTGATTCTCTAGGCAGGAAATCCAAAAGAATCATCATTGACAAAAACCAAAAAACGTATGACAAGTTTTCAGGGTACAATGTTGATATCAGAAAGTCATTCAGTTTTCTATTTGTTGGTAATGAGCAATTGCAATCTGAAGTAAATGTGCATGTATATAGATATATTATATATATCTAAAGTGAAATACTTAGATATAAACCTTGAAAAAATTGCCGTTCAGAAATACGTGAAAAAAACTAAACTCTGATGAAAGCAGTTAAAAGTTAAACTAAACAAATGAAGAGTTCTGTTCCTCGAGGGGAATTCCTTGAATATTGAAGACTGATTTTTCTCCATCCATTGATATAATCCTATGATTTTTCTCATTCCACTTGTTGTACAAGATGAATTACACTAATTTTGGAATATTGAACCAGTCACTTAATATCTGGAATAAATTCCACTTGGTCATGGTGTATAACTTTTTAGAAATTGGTGGATTTGATTTACTGGTGTTTCAGTTGAGGATTTTTGCATCCAATCCATCTAGACTTTTAATTGGGAGAAAATTTAAAAGAAGCAGTAATTAAGACAAACAGTAAAGCAGCAATCACAATAGTCAAGGTGAGAGAGTGCTAATTCAGAGCAAGATGGTTCTATAGAAACTGATGAAAATTTATTAGATTAAGGATATATTTTTTTAAAGGTAGAACTGAAAGAAATCAACAGTGGACAGCTTGTGGAGTTTGTGGGAAAAAAAGGAGACAAGAGAGACTTCCTAGCAAAAGTTGCTCAGGATTTATTGGGGCTTGAAATTTAAATAGTTTCATTTGACCTCTTATTTAACAATACAGTGTGAAAAATACAAATTTAGATCCTATTTTTGAAATGGGCCTGTGAAAGTGTAAGGCTTGAAGCTTAAACTTCCTTGACTTCATGATAGAACAATTTCTTTCTTTTAATCTTTTGGCATGAATAATAGCGAATGGTGGTGTGCTTTTCTGATGTGGAAAATGAAAAAATAAGGACATATGAATGGGAAATTAAGACGTTCTGATTAGGAGACATTAAGTTCAAGATGTCCATATTTTTTCAAAAAGTTGTTCTAGTGTGGGTGATGGAAATAGGACAATTGGAGAGAAGCATTTGAGTCCTTTCTTGGCTGATGGTCCTTAAAGCTTTGGAACTTGATACAGTCACCTAAAAAGAAGGGTGAAGAGAGAGTAGGATTGTGAATTGAGCACTCGGGAATCCACATAGACAGCAAAGCAGAGAAGGAACCATCAGAGTGGAAAAAAGAGAATGTACTGGCTACTCTGGTAGTCAAATTAAAATAAATGGAGCAAGGAGAGACTGTGCATGTGCATCAAATGCTACTACAACAAATCAATAAAAATAATAAAATTAAAATTAGTTTCAGTGTTCTTAATTTTTATTTTTTCTGATTGGAGAAAAAATGTGTCTTAGTACGGGACATATTAATTCATTATACATAAGCTTTTTCTTTTAGGGAATTTGACTTTGTTACTGACACTTCTGTTTTGCGGGACATTATTCCCATTTTGATCATTTAAATATTTCTGCTTTAAAACATCAAACATTGGATTTTACATTAGGTATATAAATATTCTCCTATCCTTCTCTTTATTTGGTATCCCTTTGTTGCTCTTATTTTTCAGATTCTGATGATTTGATACTTTTGCCTCCCTGCTCCTAAATCCCATATCTTGATATCTTGCTCTATCAACTGAATATCACTCTAAGAATCTTATTCTTCCTAACAGTCTTAAATGGATTAGTTCTGTGTACTCTTAAGTGACATAAGTCAGTCCATTCACTGACATAAGAAATCAAACTAGATTTAGAGGTGAGTTATGTAACATTTTCTCATTTGTTCAAAACACGATTATAAAAAATCGAGAACTTTTGCAGATTTTTGCCTAGTTTGTAACTATTTGTGGTAAGTGGGTATTCTGATTATGAAATATTTATAGAAAGGAAATGCAATAGTAGTCTTTTGAACTTACGAGAGAATGAAATGATTTAAGAGAAAACCTTTGAAGTATGTTATCAAATTTTTAACCTCAGAAGGAAATAAATTGATACTCAATGTTCAGCAACATATTGAAATAGACAATCAAAATTTGGGGCCTTAAAGTTGTACTTTGAAGTTTAAAGAGATGTAGAAAACAACTTTATATCAGAAGATCTCTGTTCATCTTAAACAAACATTCAAATAGGCTGGAATTCAGAAGCATCACTCTGAATATTTGCCTCTTAAATCCTATTTCAAATTCCTAAACATTCTTCTGTTTTTTCAGGTTTATGCTCCCTTCACATTTTCTTATTTTCCATCTATGTATTCATGTCTGACGTGTATGTCTAAGCATTGGCATTCCTGGCTTGGGGCAGTGAAAGCAAGAGCACCTGACTCCTTGTCCTCTCCTCAGACAGCCCAGGAGGTCTGGGCTCTCAGGAATCAGACAGCATAGTTGGGGCCTCTAAAACATTCCTTCAGTGAAGGACTGGGGATAAAATTAACTGCTTAAAGTGTGTTACCTGAAAAACAGCACATGCAGCTTACGTTTCCAACGTGCAAACAGAAGCAGCATTATGTTCAACAAATATGGGCCACCCATGTGCAGAGCTGAATGCTCTCAGGAAAAACTAGACCTAGGCTAAATTAAAGCTTATTTTAACAAAATATAATATTATTTTCCTATTTATCTTTATTCATTTTATATTTTAGCTGTGTTCAACATGCCCATTTATGGGTTTACTACAGCACAATATGGAAATATTTGGATTCTGCCTTTAGAAAATACTGTAAAAAGGAAGTTGTATTACTGAAAGTGATATTGCTCAATTAGACAGCACCTAATTTCTGCCAATGAATTCAATACTGTTCCTACATATGATTTGTATTTTTTGATTATTTTTCCCCTACAGAATAGCCTCCAATAAATTCCTGATGGATATTTATACATAGTTAATATATAGATCTTCAAACTCAATTTCTCAAATTCAAATTCAAAATTGATTTCATAATTTTTTTCTAAAAGTTTTCTCTCATTCTTTGTTTTTACTTTAATGGCATCATCAGCCTTTTAAATGTATCCCCTTAGAAGACATGACTCATTTTTATTTTGTTTTCCTGTTACTAAGGTCAAAATCCTGATGTAGGGTCTATGTCAAATTTATATCATGTGTATTTACCTGAGGCCAACTAAATGTGCCCAAGAATAGTTTTTACACATTTGAAATATGGGAGGGGCTAATGAAGGCTGTTTATAGAAATTGAGAATGATATTAAAGTAAAGCAATCATTGTCATTTAGTAGTGGAGTCCCAATAAAGGTAATTTTACCAAAATGAGGAAGAAAAATGAGTTTAAGACAAAAGTGACAAATTTAGTCTGGAAAATGTTGGATTTTTAGTTTTCATGTAAATACCCATTACCCATTGATAGTCCAGGATGACACTGACTACTTTTAGAATTCAGATATTCCCAATGAAGATTTAGATATTGAGTTAATGACAAGTCTTTAAATTGCATGAACCAGATAAGATAAGAAGCTTACAAAGCACAATGGGTGAGAGGAAAGGATACAACTAAAGCTTGGGAATAAGTGGAATCCATAAAAGCAATATCATAGGACTTTCTATATCCATACTTTTATCTCTTTCCTGTTTTTGTTGAATTTTTCTGTAGAGGATTGTAGTTTTCAAAAACAGCATATCCACATACATCCCAACTCACATGATCTTATAATGTGAAAGCTGGTCTTTCCCACCTAAAGGTAAAGTCTACGTTCCCCTCTTTGAACATAGGTTGCTTTGGATGATAAACAGAGCAAAAATGAAAGCACATTATTGTAGAGGCTAGGTCATAAGTGTGGCTTCCATGTGGCATGCTCTCTTCTTCTGGGTAAACACAAAGTATGGGTTCTTTGAGTCAACATACAAGAAGTTTGGATACTCTGAAGCTACAATGAATAAGAGATCTGACATTCTGGAGAGAGACCTGAAGAGACACAATTATTTAATTCTTTTCAGACCAGGATCTAGAAGTGACAAATCTTTAAGATGAATACCATCAGGGCCATAATTTTTCCCACTCATGAGAGATCCTGAGGCATCCTTTCATTTATTGACTTTCTTGGAAGCAGAGAGGGATTATTGCTGGTTTTTCCTTCTTATGAAGCATCCCATGGTCTGCCTGTTTTATTTATATATATATATATATATATATATATATTGAGGTGCTGGTGCTGATTGTCTTCTTTATTTTCATACTGGGGAACTATACTGGGCAGTGAGAGTGCCTTAGATTTTGTACTGTACTAGGTTCCCCTTGGACAGGCCTGGGGATTGTCTGAAAATACAGTTCTATTAAAAACTTACTTTTTTGAATTAATTTCATTTATGCAAATCACTGGATAACATGTGAAGTCAAACTTTCTACTGATACATAAATTTGGATTCTTTAAGTTCTGTTTTTTTAATACCCTAGTTTAAATGTAGCTTGTTATATTTTACTTTGGAGCATTGGAAAATAAAATATTTCAATGTGAAATAGAGCTCATTTTTCGTGGAGGGCTGCCCACAACTGCTACAAGAAAGGAAATGCAAAGCTAGGATGATTAGGTGGTATATGAAGAACAGAAAACATTCTGAATTCCTTTGAATCATCCAAAATAGCCACATTGAAATTTCTAATGCATAACAGTATCTTATTCAGCAAATTCATCTTTCGAAGCTCTGCAGATGTATAATTTTTTTCACCTTCAACAGTCATGGATCCCTAATCATAGGTGAAAAAGAAAAAAAAAATGCCTACCAAGAAGGATAACTGTTTTCTTGCAGATGGATTGGCTTGAAATTTTGCTTCCATATTTATAGCAATAACTTAGCTAACATGTAGATATATAACTCGGCACAAAGCCTGGCCTTTGATAAATGTCATCTAAATTATTGTTATAAATATTTATTTCATTGTGTGTATGTATATTCCACGTAGTTTCTCCCCATGCATGGGTCTTACGGACTATGACTATGTCAGTTTGTAAAGAAAGGAACGTTGGTTTATTGAACACAAAGGTGACTATCCCCGTTTGCACAGGGTTGAGGGAGTTTCCAAGACATGAGATTTTTCAGTGCTAAAACCAAAATCTTCATGAACAATCTGGGATGGTTCCTTACTTTATTGACAGTTAGGGTCAGATGTACTGACCCAAAGATCAAGAACAGGACTAAGACTCTATTTTATTTGTTATGGAATAAAAGAATGTCACTCCTCCCCACTCATTTTGACTTAATCATTTCCATGATTTTGAGCTTCTCACTTGAAATTTCCTAATTCCGGAAACCAGTTTCTCTATCAGGATTTGTTGTTGCCAGTAATCAAAAATCAACGTTAGCTTATTTAATTCAAGGAAAAATTTTGAGAGAGTAATCAAGAGTGTTAAATGCTAAAAAGAAATTAAAACAACATTTAAGTTTGATTACTTTTTTTCAATTATATGGTTAAAGAAGCAGTTTCATAACTTTCTGGAATCAACACTTTTATTTAATAGTCAAATAAAAATAATTGAACTTCCACATTAGTAAATGATTGAACAAACAATCCCACTGATTTATATTTTTAAAAGTCCCCAGCAAATAACTAACATTTTCCAGATGATGTTTTTAAAAGCAGCTCAAAATCTTACTCTGATGGGCTGGAGCAGGGGCTCAGCCATTATGGCGCTTGCCTGGCGTGCTTGAGGAATGAGTTCAAACCCCAGCACAAAGTAAACAATGAAGTGTCAGAGCAATAGAAGTCACATGAAAACCTAAATAAAATTGATTTTGTCTTTCTCTCTCACTCTCACTGTCCCTCTATCTTTTTTTTTTTTTAATCTTACTCTGAGATTCCCTACTGTGTCTTGAAATGTTGACACTCTCCCCATGCTGGCGTAGAGGAACAGACTGGGGGAAAGTCAACATGCAAAACCCTAGAAAGTTATAAAAGGAGACAATTAGTCACTGATCAGATGTTGCCACTGCTAGATAACTATGGCATAACTGTCTCTCCAGCTTTTTTCAGTGTGTTTCTGAGCCTGCCTCCTCTTAGTTTAGTGACTATCATTCTCTCTTCCCTGAGAACCAAGCTCCCAAGACTGAGTCACATTGTGAATCAGCTATCACTTTAACAATAACATACTTAAGAAAGATGTCCTTTACTACACAATTACTTAATACTTCACCACTACTATGTCAGACTAGGCTCATGGGCTCTATATTTACATGTACAAAGTGTTCAACAATATATTTTCCAAATTAAAATTGGTTATGTGAATGCAAACTCTCCTTCTCAACATTAGGAAAAGTAGTTACAAGAAGCATTTTAAAATTTTTTCAATTTTTTTATTGAGAAATTTATTTGTTTAACAATCATACAAATTTTTAACAAAATAATGTATAATGTATATAGATTCTGAAGATTAGATTTAACCCCAAGAGTGCCCCCCCAGTTACCCACCCTTTTCCCTCCATTCCCCTTCCCACAACATCGCTAAAAAAAGTATTAGATTGTGTAACATTACACGATATCTGGAT
>PVKS010030085.1:0-24738 GCA_004027875.1 Aplodontia rufa | reverse complement strand
ATCAATTGGGCTGTTGGTGTTTTTGTAGCTGACATTTTTGAGTATTTTATAGATTCTGGATATGAGACCCTTGTCTGAGGAATCATAGTCCATGATACTCTCCATTTCTGTAGGAAACCTCTTGACTCTTTTGATTGTTTCCTTGGCAGTACAAAAGCTTTTTAGCTTTATGACATCCCATTCACTGATTTTTGACTTTTTAATTGATGTCAATAATAAATATTTGCCAGTGCCTAACATGAGCTATGCATAGCCACTACACCCCTGAGGAAGACACCTGCATCCCTGTGCTTTCTACAGCCTAGAGCAGGAGGTAGAAAGTGATGAAGTGGTCACATAGTTATAAAGTTGCAAAGTGAGATTAGTGTGAGGAAGGAAATGGTGATACACAGGGCTTCAATGACCTATTTCAGAGGATTTCATGATCCCCTCAAGAAGTGATATTTAAATTGATATCTGGAGGGCTGGAGTGATGGCTCAGCAGTTATGTTGCTTGTGTGGCATGCATGAGGACGAAGGTTTGAACCCCAGCACCACATACAAAATTGTCAGAGCAACAAAGGCTACATGAAGAGCTAAATAAATTGATTTTCTCTTTCTCTCTCTCTCTCTCTCTCTCTCTCCCTCCCTCTCCTTATAAATAAATAAATAAATAAAATAAATCGAGATCTGGCGAGTAAGTTAGCAGTTATCTGACAGACAGAGGTGAGGAAAGAAAAGAAAACCTTCTCTTCTCAGGAACATGGAAGGCCATGTCCTAGAGTAGATAGGGGAGAAGTACAATGGAAACTATAAAAAAAAAGAAAAGAAAAGAAAAAACAATAATAATGAAGCTGGAGAATAAAAGAGAGAATGGCCAAGAAAACGTTGGAAGGCAGAAGATATGTCAGGCAGAGCTTTCTGGACCAATGAAAGGAAAGTTATCTCAAACCTCGGTGGAATGGGCAGGCACTGAGAGTTCCTCCTCAGTGTACTAACCTTCTCTAGTCATCCATCATTGCCAGTTACAATTGTGGTTCTTTTGAGACAAAATGTACCAGCTTGGTCCCTCAAAGAAAATCCTTAGCAGCACAGGACTCTGCCCTCTCTAGCCCAGATGACTGGATAGCCAGCAACCAACACAAGTATCTCTTGGGAACATTTGAACTAAGACATACAGAGGTTATAGACAATTGGTGTCAAATACTTAACTAAAATTTTCCATGAATAGTGTGGGGGGAGGGCTGAGGGATATGTCGGACCGTGTGCAAAAAAAAGTTGTCAGTTGTGTGTCATTCTTCCTGTGGAAAAGACAAGTTTATATCCCCACTTCTCAAAACTGGGCCTGAGACTCCCTTTGACACACGGTCAATTCATGACATGGGAGTGGTCAATAAGGTCTCCTAAACCCCAGTCTTAAGGAATTGGCAACTTCTACTTTTGCACATTTATGATGAACTCAAGCCCCACACTATAAGAAGCCACAATCAGGTGAAGCAAGGCTACATGGAAGAGACCTGAGTTGCTCCAGTTACATACTGCTTAGCATGTCTGTGAGTGATCCTGAGTGACCCATGTCATCGGAAGCCCCAGAGGACTGCAGTCCCAGCCAATCCCACACGCAGCAAAAGTGCCCTGCTGGGCCCAGTCAGTCCACAGACTCATTAAATGGCGGCAGTTGTTTCAAGCCAATATATGGAGTGGCTTGTTACAAAGCAAGAGATAGGTGATTCAGATGGAGCAGGAAGCAAGTACGAGAACGAAAAGATAGATACACAGAGAGACAGGAACTCCCTGTACTACAAAGAATATAAACCTAACTCTCAACTTTCTCACTTCAGCTCCAGGAGACTTGACCGGACTTTGTTCTTGTCCCTACAATTCATGAGATCTCAAGTTTCTTAACAATAAAACAGCCTGCAACATGACCTGATTAAGGGTTTCTGTTCACAAAGTCTGTGATTATTATATTAATTTAGTCTAGTCACCATTTTGCTGTGACCTCCACAGAATTCTTACGTATCAGTGTCCTAACGTATCATACTGTCTGCAGTGGTGGCATCGATAAAACAATCTTTGCTAATTAGTCTACATTTGAATAAGAGTACTGATCCCTAAAGTTTTAGGAATGCACATAGTTACAAGAAGTAAGGTATAACTATTTCTTATGGTAGAGGTATCAGATAGTCCTGCAAGATGGGTAACTGTGAAATATGGATGTTAACATAATCATTAGTAATTGCAAAGGCAACCATCATATTTCCAAGAAATATGTCATATTTCCATATTTTGGGTAATTTTAAAATAATATAAGGTAACTGTATAATGGAGAATTTGGCATAAGTGCACACAAAGGTACATACTAATAAAACATACCAACGGGTCTATCTTCCTACTTTGAGAGGCTCATGATTTAAAAACATACATTGCTCCATATTGAGAACATTCTCTATATGAGGTCTAGTACTGTTACCCATTAAATGTCTAAAGATTCTTAAAAATATTATTTTTCTTTTGTTTTAATTTCTCTAATATTTTAAAGGGTGTGCAATCTGTATTATTTTAAGAGACAATGAGTGTTAAGGATTACATTACAATTTTATTCTTGGCCTTAAGTCCAGGGACTCCTCCAAATGCCACTGGAATTTTGGCCAAGTCATAAGCCTCACTAAACCGCCAAACCATCAGGAAACTCCACACCTTCTTTCATGCCTTCCTTCTTTATCTCCTGGATAAGCTTATTATCATACTTCAAGACTACCTCAATATTACTTGCTCTATGAAGCATTTTCTGTCACTCCCCAATCTGCCTTTTCTTGACAGACTTGACTATACCCTAATTTACGTATATATAAAATTATATAACAATAATAATTAAAAATATTTATCATTGTACCTGTTATGTATTATTATATGTGGTAACTTCTATTTTCTCAACTACATTGTGATTTCCTTGGAACCAATGATCAAATACTATTCATTTTTTTTTTTAAGAGAGAAGGACAGTGAGAGAGAAACAGAGAGAAACAATTTGTATGGAGTTTTTCACATGGCTTTCATTGCTCTGACACTTAGTTGTGTAAGTGGGTACTGGGGTTTGAACCTGTATACTTGAGCATGCCAGGTAAGCACCATTACCACCAAGCCACCACTCCAGTCCCCAAATACTATTCATTCTTAAGTCCATGGTGCTTGACAAAGTACCTGAGCCATAATGGTCCCTCTGCAAATTCGTACAGAATGAGTATTTTCTGTTGCTACAGAGTCCTTTTCTAAACAGCCTGAAATGGCTTTAATGACAGTTTTCAAAAAAAATCTAAAAAAAATGGATTATAACCCACTGGATGGATGAAAAAATAGAAGGAGTTAAGGTGAAAAAACTTATCTAAAATGAGAATACATGAGATAAATCTCTGAAATTTGTAGATGGATAGACCCAATTTTACCCTTCTGTTTCTCTGAATTACATACTATTTCATCTTATAGGGTTAAATACACTATAATTAACTGTGCATGATCATAATAAGGCAGAGTTTCTAATTTTGAAGTCACTACTCAAACAAGGCCACCCATAGAGCAGAAAAGAAACCATATTACCAATCACATCCTAAGGTACCCCTCCCAAGACATCTTCTTCTGTTAATGCATGCTACATGCTGAATGTCCTTGGGGCTCAAGGACAGCTTTTGCTTCACTATCTTATATCTTCCTAACATCTCTACCTATTTCATTCCATCCAATTCTGTCTAAAAAGCAAATGGCTCCAAGATGGTTCCTCACTCAGGGTCCCAGAAGGAAACAGATGTCATTCTTGAGTCAGGTAACTAAGGGAGTTAAGTACTATTGACCAGGTGTTGCAAGACTTAGGGAAAACAACCAGGGAATGTGAAGTGTTCTAAGTCTGTAGCAGTAAGAGGCCAGAGCTGTAGGAATCCGGTAAGGCGGATGTAGCTACAGCAAAGCTCTCCTGACAGTTTCAGTAGCTTCCAGGATAGAGACGGAGACAGACAACAGCATGTTGGCAGGAAGAAATCTTGGGGAACAAACAACCTCCTCTAATGACTCTCCTCCCTCCAATATCCTCTGGAACGTCACATTGCCTGACAGAAGCCAGAGGGTCAGGATGCCCCCAATGCAGCAATTAGCACCTGGCCTTGGACAAGAACGAGCTGGAGAAAGTGGAGAGTGGCTTTGGAGGGCCAGACAGGTCATAAACACCCTATATTGATGGCCTCAAATTCAATACTTATTTCTCAGCCTGTTCTTCCCATATGAGAGCAGCATGCACAGAGATGAAAAGAATTAAGAAAGACCAAGTCAAGGTGTTTATCATATCAGAAGAGCATCCAGTCTAGCAGCTCCACTGACAGCCTTTTTCGTTTCTGAGTAGGTGCATGCAGGAGTTGCCAGGGATCCATCCTCATCCCACCACGTTCCTACTAACTCAGGTCCCAAGCTCACTGCAGAGGTCTTATTGTAGGAATTAAGACTTCTGATAGTGGGCTTTTCCAGTTATCGTTTTGATATGGGGTATCCCCCAAAAGCTCATGTAGGAGACATTGCAAGTACGTCCACAGGTAAAATAATCACATTATAAAAAGTGACTTAACCAGTAGATCAATCCACTGATATGGATTAACTGGATGGTAACTGTAGGCAGTAAAGGCATGGCTGGAAGAAACAGATTACTTGGGCCACTGCCTTTAAGGTTTATATTTTGTCCCTAGTGAGCACAGCTCTCTGCTTCCTGGTTGCCATGTCCTGAGCTACCTTCCTCTGCCTTGCCCTCCCACCATGGTGTTCTGCCTCACCTTAGGCCCAGAGCTGTGGAGTCAGTCAGCCATTGACTGAACCTCTGAAACCATAAGTCAACTGTTCTTGTCAGGTCTTTTGCTGACACCAACGCTTACTAAAACAAGAGCTAAAAGAAAAGAATTCCAGGAGAAGCCCTCTAAACACTGACATAGGAGTTGGTTAATAAACAGCCCAACTCTTTACCTCCCCAGTGGGACAACTCTGAAACATGGTCCTACAGTCTCCAAGAGGTCTCCAGCACATAGGAGATTTCAACAGAAGCCACACAGGTTATGCTGGCTGCCTTTCCTTCCTTTTCTCATTTCCTCGAAGCCCCTATTGGTGCTTCCTGGAACCACCTCCAACTAAGCTACCCAGACTCCAAACATTGTTTCAAAGGAGCTTTAGAAGAAGCTAACCCAAGACAATGCCTGAAGCTTTTCTACTCTGCACAGAAGTGAAAATGAACCCAATGTGGAGTTAAAAACTTTGACATCTAGTTCCCAGCTTGACTTTAGACCATCTACCTATGTGAACCCAGCAAAGATGCCTACGTCCCTGCAGCTTAACTTTCTCATCTGTCAAATGCATTTCTACAAGAAGACCTCTAAGTTTGTTTCTAGCTGTAAAGTTTACTAAAATTTACTAAAGGGACATAAATCTTGTGGGCCAGTACTAGAATTGATATAAAACTCCATTCTTGCTTTGGAGAGGCGGCTCAGCAGTGGAGTGCTTGCCTGACATGTACATGGACCTGGGTTCAATCCCCAGCACCACATATAAAACGAAGTAGAAGAAAATAAAAACCCAGATGAAAAAAAATTTTTTTAAATAAGCTCTCTTTCTCTTTCATTTACTCTCTCTCTCTTAAAAAGAACACTCCATTCTTCAGTGTAATTTTAATAACTTATGTAAATCAGAAAAAGCATTACTGTATCACACAGTAAAGAAAATAACTTTTAGAAATTAAGAATTTAACTTATCAACCAAATGGCAATTAGATATGATCTTCAACCAAATTTCCAAGATTTGACCACATAAATATAATTAATTATTCTCACACTCATGAATTTCATAAGAACGCCCACTGACAACCTTCATATTCCTTTATAGAAAATATCTAAAGGAAATCAATTAAAAGATTGGAGATTTCTTATAAATCAATACCTAAGAGACAACTAGAGTCCTGTTTTATGATTCTAGTTCTGCTATAACTTCAAATGTCTCCTTAGGCAAATCATTTCCCCCTTTAATTCCCCCTACCCACAATGACACATTGAAGGGGAGTGACCCTGGAGCATTCCATAAGCAATGATCAAACAATCAAAAATGACCCTGAGCCTCAGTTGTTCTAAGATGTAAAACATGGTATTTTAATATATGTATATATTGTAAAGAAATGAGTTCATACCATCTGTGTTATTTTGACAATTTTTTCTAATATTCCTCCTTGAAATGAAACAGAATACAGTAACCTAAAACTTTACAATTTAAGATGATTTTAATTTGGTCTTGGAAGTTATAGCCTTCTGCCAAAAGCAGCCATTCAACAACAGTGCTTACCTACGCACTGGCAAAAGTCTTTGGATCCCAAATATTCTTTGAAAATAAAAAAAAAAAACAACAACAAAGAAAAATTTGGTGCTGGACATGCAGCGCCATTTGTAATTCCTTATCGGAAACAATGGCAAAACTCATTCCCAACCACCAGCTATGATGAACAAGACCATTTTGACAGGTGGACAAGACCTCTTCTCAACAATATGTGGAAACATAACAAACAAGCCAAATGAATGTGAGTAGAGTAGGGAGGACCTGGAGCAGAGAAGATGATAAGTAGAGATTCAGAAGTTCTTCCACATTTCTTCTGAACTGGCACATCTAAAACAAATGCACTATCTGTAATAAAATGAAAACCTGAAAATAGCAATGAAACTCTCGGAAGGAATACTTGGGGCCATGGGGATTCTTCCTACCCATTCTTTTAGGGAAAAAAAAAATTGTGGGCATAGGAAACAGGAGAAGCAGAATGGGAACCAAGAACAAAGTTCTAATTTAGTATCTTTATGGGCACATTATCTAAAAAGTGGTTTCCTAACTTCCTCCAACACCAAGACTGGTCAGCTGCTTTTCTGTGATATTTCTTCTAAGTTTCAGGGTCATGGGAGAGGACAGGGGAATAAATGAGGTTATGCAGTGTCGTTTACCAAAAAGTTAGATTTTAAATTATCTTGTTGCAATTATAAATTTGAACAATGTTACAACTGCTGATTTATTGCGCATATTAAAATTATAAAATTAATAAGAAGTATTAAATTACCAAGAAGGAAAACATTAAATCACTTTGTAAATGTTAACATGAGTAACTAATCTAACTTATCAGTGTTTCTCAAAGTTGGGTACATAATAGACTGACCTGATGAAAGGAACTTTTAAAAATTCCAAAGCCCAGGACAAACCCAACACCAATTATAACATCTTTGGGTTTAGACACCAATGATAGCAATTTTTAAAGAGATGCTTGGATGAAAATGATGTGCAGACAAGATGGAAAACAATAGCTCTATATTAGGTAACTTAATGTTAATATGTTTTGCAGCAAAGACAGTGCCTTGAACCAGTCCTTCACTTCTCTAAGACCCTCCCCTCCCAGGTGGTCATGTGGGGCATGAAGCTGTCTCCCAAGTGCTTGAGTATCCGAAGCTGTCTTGCTACTCCCTTCACCCCCTGCTGGAAATTGACACTGATGCCTGCTAACGTGATTAAAAGGGATGCATGGGTTATCACTGACATTCAGATACTTATGAATCAATGGTGCTAATGACAAAAAGGCAGGGAGTGGCAGGGGATCGTGTATGTGGGTGAGGAGCTGGACTGAATTGGAAACACCTGTCAAAGAATCAAGTATGAGAGTATTTCTACAGGCGGACAGGGACTGTGTCTGGTGTGGTCCATCTCTATGTCCCTATTGTCAAGGCAATGCCTGGAACATAGTACGTGCTCTACAGAGTACCTGTAGAAGAAAAGCTAAGGGTGTCAGAGTGTGCCAGGAGCTATGGGCAAAGCCATGTAGGGAAGGATCAGAAGTAGGGTTCAGAGGAAGAGCTACCATGAATGAAGTACATGACATCTAAACTATTATTTAGGAGTAGAGTCTAGGATACTGCTAACATCCTACAATGTACAGGACAACCCCCACCACAGCAAGGAACCATCCAGTCCAACCTGTCAGTATTGCCGCTACTGAGAGACCTTGCTGTAGGGCGATGCCCAGTCTCTTACCTGTTGTTACCCTTTCTGACCTCACATGTCTGGCCTCTGGCCCCTGAGTTCTCATGCATCCTCCTTATGCAACGCCAAGCAGCTTCCTGTTTTCATATCTTCTTCCCTTTTTGGGTCTTTGCTTATGTTGTTTCTGCAGTCTGGGATGCTGGAATACCCTTTCTCCAGAGGTAATTATTCCCTGTGATAGATTTATGGCTCTGCTTTGTGCGCACTTCCGCTTTTCTGATTACACTGAGCTGCGATTACTTACTGTCCCTACAAACTTCAAGTCCCAGGTGAGCTAGCACCAACCCATATGGCAAGTCAATGTTTAAGTGAATAGGTTAATGTTTCAGTGAGACCACAACTGGGAAAGAGGCTGAAGTTGCAAGCAAGTGTTGATGGCAGTGTGTGGCCCACCCTCAACCAAATTTCTTTCTAGTGGGTGAAACATTCCTGCAAAGACTCTGTGGACACCAATTATCACTGCTGCACATGGTTGTCCTGTGCACTGTAGGATGTTTGGCAGCATCCTAGATTATACTCCTAGAAAACAGTAGCACCCTTTTACAGGCAGTACAGTAAAGAACAACAGTACCATACACACACATAGTTATGTCTCCAGATGTTGCCAGATGTCACTGCTTAAGAACCACTGCTGCCCCAGAGGCAATATGGAACTACTTCATAGGCAGAAACTATGCCAGATTTGTCTTTTAGGACAAGTGATCTGATAGCACTATGGGGAATGAAATGGAATGAGTGGAGCATCGCCAACTGTACATCCAATACAAGTACCTATACAGCTGTGTCCTTGCTTATAATCAGTTTTATAAGGATCTCAGCATCTACAAGTTCAATTGGATCCAATCTGCTAATGTGTACATGAGACTTTCATGGAAGAATCAAGAAAAAATTTTTTGTTTTGTTTTTTTTTTTTCAATTAACTGTCTTTACAACATGAAACTTTTCCAAAGTTAGCCTCTAGGTGGTAAGGTTCTGAGTCTTTTCTTTAAACTTTTCAGTATATTCAACAATCTGAATAAATAAAAGACCAATTACTTTTAAAGGTACCTTCCTTGGGTATACCCTTTGTGAAAATGAAGATGTTGCATGTATGACATTCAGTTGCAAAAGAGGAAGCAATGGTCCAAAAATTTAACAGTCCCCCTACCACATATACATGTTGTGCCCTTGCTCATTAGGATTTTAATGGCATTACAGCATTATGAATGTGACCTTCTAGAAACCAAAATATGCACAACTTCTCTGCAGAACATACCCCTTTGCACTGACCTCCTTTCCACCCCTTCCCTAGTACTGAGGATTAAATCCAGGGTCCCCTACCACTTAAGCTATATCCCGCCTGTAGCCAATTTCATTTTTCAATTTAAGAAAGGGTCTTGCTAAGTTACCCAGACTGGCCTTGAACGTGATCCTCCTACCTCAGACTCCTGAGTAGCTGGAATTACAGATATATATCACCACAGCTGGTTTGCACAGACTTCTTGAAGTAGGGTGTGGTTTCAGTTATCTATTGCTGTATAACTAACTGCTATGCAACTGTGTAACGAAAGACAAAGATGATTCAATAATTCTCAAAAGTTACTGGCTGGGCTCTGCTGGGCAGTTCTTCTGATCACCATGGTGTAGTTGACGTAAGTCAGTAGTCAGCATTCAGCTGGGAGCTTGACTGAGGGAATATCCAAGATGGCTTCTCTTCCTTCAGAGTTTCTCTCCAAGTAGAGATCATTTAATAGTCTAGTCTAAGCTTTTACATGGAATCAAAGCTAACTTCCAAAATGGAAAACTACAAGAGGAAAAACCCAAGTGCTCATTAAGCCTCTGCATGCATCATGTTTGCTGATGTCCCATTGTCTAACACAAGTTACAAAGCTAAGCCTGGAGTCAATCAGGAGAACACTTTGAAGTGCATCAGTGATGGGAAGCAGAGTTTACTGGGGTCAAATACCACACACAGTTGGAACAGACTAGAGAATTGTAGACCAATTCTCTCACCCCACCTTTTGAACTAGGCATCAACAGACTTCTTGAAAATCAGTGACGGCAGAGATGAAACAATACAAATTAAAACCGAAGTCACCCCACTGTTTAGTAGTGGACCTTCCCTAGGTCAGCTCTTAGTACAGAAGTTCAAAAAGAAAAATCAGTCTCATCATTTCCTAATAAAAATGGCATTTCAAAGAAAAATATTTTCCCTAAAGCATAAAGGTATCAATGATGAAAGATTTACTCATGAAAGATCAAATGCTTTGAGAAATTTGAAGAGTTCATGACTAAAATATATTCACTGGATGGAATAAAATAAAGTGATCCAAGTCTACTGTTAATCCCCAGAGGAATGAATATACTTTTAAGAAATAGGTACAATCTTGAGTTTTGCTTTCAGTTTTTGTGCATTAAAGCCTTTGAAAAAATCACATCAATTATCATACGTAAAATTATAATTTGCTTTAGTTCAACTAAACTCTAAAAGTTCACTTCAGGAGTGACTTAATGTATACTGATAATTATTTTACTATTTTTGCACCTGTGGAGTAGGAATGCATCCTCCAGGGGGGGTGAAAGCATCTCAATTATGACAAGATTCTAGTAGAATAGCAGACAAACCCACAGAATGACAAAAATGGCCAGAAAAATACTGGGCATCCATTTGATGGATCTATATCAGGGTAAGTGAACTGCTTTCCAACTAACCTAACTTCATTCCTGGTTCCAATCTCAGAGATGAAGGACGTCAAGATCAGGATGAGCCAAGCCTGGGATAAGATCTTCAGTGAATCTGACATGTTCCAAACAATAGTGAGTCTGAAAGACTAATTTAAGTGAATCAATATGCAGAGAGAGTTAAAGAAACTCGAAACTAGTAGAGGACTTTTTTTTTTCAGAATCACAAACAAAATATAAATGTAGTCTATTTTTAAAAAGTCATAATAAATTATTTTGGTGAATCGGGTGCAGCACATCTAGGATTGTGCCAGACAAATACAATATTACCCAATGGGACAAGGTCCAGAGAGAAATATCAGCATATATGGTCAATTCTTACTATTTACAATTCCCATATTTGCAAATTCACCTACTTGCTAAAATTTATTCTAATTAAAAAATCAATATTCACAGAACTTTTGCAATCTTCAGTGGACATGCAGAGAGAAGCAAAAAAATCATGGCCTGCACATGACCACAACTGAGTTTGAACAGGCTCCATACTGGCATGATGTTTCAGCCCCCAGCCTATAGACAAGTGTCCTTCTTGCTGTCTATTTAGTGCCAAGCTATTCCAAACACTGCACTTTTTTTGTAGTTGATGCTGTTTCCTTGTTTAAAATGAACCCTCAGGTTATCATCACTGTCCATGGGTGATATACCTTATGGAGAAAATACATGGGTTAAACTACCTTAGATGAAATTATCTCCATTATTCTATGAACACCTTGGTTTTTTTCATTGCCAAAGACATGAGCCTTACCAATTATTTAGAAATTCCAGCATTCTTCATTTACGTGGAAATCTTTCAGTATTAAGGGAATATTCATTAATTTGACGCAATAAAATTAGTGAAGGAAAAAAAAAACATTAGAAATCACTTAGCCCAAGGATTAATAACCTCAGATCCATAGATTACCAAAGAGATCCATGGATATAATCAAGAATTCCATAAACTTGCACTATTTTCAATAACCTCTAACTGAAGTTTAGCATCTCCTCCAGTTTAGCATCACCAACCACATCATATTTATAGTACTTGTCTGCCACGGAAACTTCTGATATTATCATAGCACACTAGGATTGCTGCAGATATTGAAAGATAGCATTGTGGTTGCCAATAATTCAAAGTTACAAGCATTCATTATGAATGTGTCATTTCATGTGTTAATAAGAGGTACTTACATTATCATGGCACAAAAATCATTGACTATTTTCATATCTATATTTCAATATCATGGCTTCCTTTATAGTAGTGTATAGTTTATTTTGTACATTCCAAAAATTATTTAGAGAAGGGACCCATAGAAGCTTCATCAGATTGCCATAAAAACCTGAACGAAGTTTCTTATCCCAGAAATAACATGAGCTGGAGAAGAAAGGCAGCTTGTTGAGGTTCTACCACCAATTAGGAGCAGCCCCAGGCCTGCAGACTCATAATACCCAATACGAGGCTCCGTGTGCTCTACCAAGCTGCTTCACTGTCTATTACAAGAATAATAACTGCGGTACCTCATTCCCCAAAGCTTGGTAATGTATAGATAAGCCCTGAGATTAAATAACATCAATAAGAAGAAAAGTGCATATCCCTGGGAATAAAAATGATGAAGATTTTGCAATGAATACATGAGTCCATCCTATCCTCTCTTGGGAATTCCAACTGCCTCACCCTACATGGAAAGGAATCACCATGGTGGAGAGCCAGTGGCTTTGGTGGACTCTGCGTTACTCAGGTGTGTTGGCACAAAACAGAGGTATATTATCACCATTTCTCTCCATCACCCTGCAAGCATCCTACACACACTAGCCACAGCAAATTAACTGCTGTTAACAAATTAACTGTGTTAAGTGCTTGCCACCAGTTAGAAGCAAACTCAGATCCAAACATGTCAATCTGTTCCCTGACTCCTAATGTGGTTTTCCTATATATCATGGTCCTCCTGCCTTCTCTCCCTCATGAATAGCTTCTCATCCTTTCAAATACAGGTACATGTCATCTTCTCCCTGTTTCTGCAAAGTAATTATGCTCGTCTTCATACTAAACTGTGAGCTTTATGAACAGGGGCAAGGAAAGAAGACAGGATCAGAGAAAGGGTGTCTATATTGAAATAGCTATATTGATAGATGACAATATGTTATGATTTGGACATGAGGTATCCTCCAAAATCCTCTACATTCATACAGGAATTTTGAGAGGTAAAATGATTGGACTGTGAGAGGTGTAACCTGATTCATCCATCCTAGTTAAAATGGACTGACTGTAGGCAGGTGGGGCATGGGCAAAGGAAGTGGGTCCCTGGGGGGCATGCCCTGAAAGGGTACATCTTCCCTGTGGTCCCTTCTCCCTTCTATCTCTCTGCCTCCTGGCTGTCATGAATAGAGCAGCATTCACTACACTCTTCCACTATGATGTTCTGCCATACCTGTTCCAGAGCAATGATGATGAGCCTGATATGAGGGCTTAGGATATAGAGGCACAGTGAGGTTAAACAAGCTGCCCAATGTCACACATACAGAAAGCGGCAGAGCTGGGATGTACACAGAGGCACTCTGAATGAGAGTCTATGCCCTTTGCTAAGTGAACTGGAAGGAACTGACCTCATTCTTTCACTTAATAGGTGAAGAGGTTGCAGGACACAGAGATTTGATATTATTCTATTATGAAGACCCTTGGTAAGATTAGGATTCAGAGCTCTAATTCTAACTTTCAGGAAGCTTCCTGGGTCTTGGTTAAGTTTAGATTTTAGTTCAAATGGAGGGAAGCAAAGAAGAAGGGAGGGAGGGACAGACACAGTGGGAGGGGAGGAAAGGGAAGGGAAAAGGAGGGAATGTAAGGAAGGAGAGGAGAGATTGACAGATCAGTTAGTCAATCAGTTGATAAATAACTATCAGTCAAGAGATGAATAGAAAGATTAACAGTAAAACAGAAAGAAGTGCTCCTGCTCAGAAGTCTTCAGCAAAGCAGATCAGGCCAGAATAGAAATCAATTCTTGCTCCTTGAACAAAAAAAGAAAGTCAAGACATGCTATTAATATCACCCCTAAGTATCCTCTAATTTAATATAATTTCACACTGTTATGTGCCAGCAGGAGGCACACTGTTGAAGGAAAGGCAAGACGCTTGGAGGGTGAGCTGCCTTCCCAGGAAACTCTCTGAGATTCACTTTCCTAAGAAGAGTTGGCTTCATTTTCTCATTCTAAATTAGCCCTCTTTTATGGGCACAATGCATATGATGTTTACTGTTAGTTCAGAGAAACAATGACAATTTTGGCTTTGCTAGGTTTCCATATTAATTTCTTGCTTATCCAATCTCACAACTTGAACTTATTCTACTGAGAAAAGGAAAAATTTCCCAAAAGTATTCCCTTTGTGCAAAATCAAAAAAGATTTCCAGCCTCCAACATATAAGATTAGATAGGGAACTAAATCATCACAAGTAAATATCATCCATAGGTTTCCTGGGAAAACAATCCAAACACAGAAAACCTCTGCTGTGATGCTCTTTCATTGACTTGGAGGTTTAATGATGTTACTGTCCTTTTTGGTAGATGAAATGGCCTTCTGTTTTGAAAGTTATTCATTTACTATAAACCAGCTTGATGAGACATCATTCAAAGTAATTTACCTTGTAAACTCAAAAGAGGAAAATGTAAGCAGACATTCTAAAGTATGCACGAAACTGCTTCATATCATATAGATTTGGTACAAGACTACTTCCTGGTCTTGGGAGGGTGGTAGCTGTAGTCTTCAGAGAGATACACGTTTCCCCTCTAAAATCTCAAGTTTAGGGTGGACTCAGTAACTACCCACCTTAAAAAGACTTGGCTGCCAAGTACTGTAACTAGGCAATCTATTAAAACTCATGAAAATCAATGAAAATTCATATCTCGCTAGAAGACAGTCTCCCTCAAAGACACTGAAGCAAAGCTCTGACTTAGATGCTGGCCGCACTCCATTTTCATTTTGAGTAGCAGTTCGGGTACAAGAAACTTAATCTGTTTCCAAGATCGCTGCTGAAGACATAATTTCATATTAAAAATGCAATATACAGAGAATGTCAAAATGAGCCAAGAACAACAAACGAGACACAACCAAGAGAAGCACCAGAGGCTACATTTGGTAGCAAAGCCAGAAACAAGCATCTATATATAGAAAATTACTATCTTAACCAACAAGAAACCTGCTTGTCTGTAGAACTGTTTTTTCTTCTTTATTTGGGATCTAGCTCCATGTACGGTAGTTAAAGTAGAATATGTTGTTGACATAGTAGAGGCAAAAAGGGAGATTTAAAAATATATTTTGTGGATAAAATGTTACAAGGTTTTAAAGCTGATGTGAATGGGTTTAAAATGTCTTCTTGGACATCTGGCTGAACAGGCTGAAAGGCAGGTGTACCCCTAAGAATTCACCACAAATATCCAAATATCCTTGTTAGTATCCAACAACAGAATACACCTAAGCATAAACAGGTATTCACAGGGTACCTCCTCATCTCTTTTCATTTGGGTTCTCCTGAGGCATACCCTAAGTCAAGAATTGAGAACAAAAATATATTTGTGAGGTGATTACAGGAAATACCAGTAGGAGAGTGAAGAAACGAACCAGAGAAGGAAGAGGAAGTCAACAGAAGGCATGCTATCAAGCAAGGTCCCTCCATGAATAAGTGGGGTCTGGTCCCACTGGGGAACCCTGAGCGATGGTGAGAATACACTTCTCTAGTTATCCCATTCCAGAGGCAAGAGAGCTGGGATAGTTGTACACCAATTCCTATCTCAAGTGGGGAAAGAAGAATTGACTTCTTGACCTACATGTGGGTAGAGTGCACGACCAGAGAAACAGATAAGGAAACACAGATGCAGACAATTGAAATTGGAGTATAAAACTGTAAAGTCTCAAAGCAAGGATATGGAGAGAGATCTGCACATTCATGGCAGCATTATCACGTATCCACGATCACAGCAGCATCCATATTCATAGCAACAGCCAAAAGATGGAAGCAGCTCAAGTCTCCATCAACAGATGAATGGATTAAAAAATGTGGTCTATACACACAATGGAATGTGATTCAGCCTTCAAAAGGAAGGAAATTCTGACATGCAACCACATGGATGAGCCTTGCAGACATTATGCTAAGTGAAGTCAGCCAATCAAAAAAGACAAACATTGCATTGATTCCACTTACATGAAGAGCCCAGAGCTGTCAACTGCATAGAGAACAGAAAACAGAATGGGGTGGTTGCTAGGGAATGCTGGGAGGAATGAGAAGTTATTATTCAAGGGAGATCCAGCTTTAGTTTTGTAAATTAGAAAGTCCTGACGATGAATGGTGGTAATGTGAATCTACTTATTTCACATAACTTAATGTAATTAATGCCATTGACCTGTTCATTTAAAAATAGTTATGATGGAAAATACTATGTGCATTTTACTATAATAATAAAGCAATGTGCCAAGAGTGATAACCAGAGCACCTACAGTGTCTGCTCTAACAACCCACTCAAAGAGCTACCTCAAAGATCATCAAAAAGATCAGGTGAGGCAAAACAGAGGCTCATCAATAGCAAAGGGACTATGCTACTCTTTAAATTTTTTGATTTGTTCATTTTTTTCTGATTATAAGACTAATACATGATCACTGATAAAAACTTACAAAAGTAACATTTAAATCAACTATGATCTCATAGCAGAGGTGGCTGTCAGGGTGTGTAGAGTGGAACTAAGACATCCCTGGAAAGCAGATGTGCCCCCATATCAGCTGCCAGGGCATGCTACGAAGCTGACAGAGCTGGACCAACAGCACTCTGGACCGGCAGCTCAGCAACAAGCTTGGTGCCCCTATCTCTCCTTGAACTCCCCTATCTCTCCTTGACTTCCCCTGGGAGCTTGTTTGAGATGCACAAATCCAAGCCCCATCCTAGACCTGCTGAATGAGAATCTGCATTTTAATAAGATCACTGGATGATTCATGTGCACCTACCTGTAAGTTTGAGAAGTGGTACATGGCTCTTCTACTCTTGCCCATGATTTGTAAAAAGGATTGGAGCCACTAAACCTCTAATACCTTGTATTAGACCTTCCACCTTTTCCATTTATTCCCTCTGTGCCTCATCCACATTGGCCTTTTAGCTGTCACTCAAATTTGACCACCTCACTCCTACCTCAGGGCCTTTGCACGTACACTTTCCAAATGCCTAGAACATTCCTCAGATTTTTATATGACTACTTCTCTATATCATTCATGTTTCCTGACCAGATGTCACTCCCCAGATGAGACTTCCCTGTCTAGCCTTGAAATGAAGAAATACAGTACCCAGCACAGAGGAGATGCTATCTGTGTCAATATTGTTAATGCATATTAATATTACAGATAATGTCATCCAAAAGAACATCAGTGGAAGGTGACAGAAAAGTAGGAAATCTTCATCTAAAATAATACACTTGATTTGACTTGCTGGAATTGAAATATGTATGAAAAGGCAAGCTGAAAAGAATAAAATGGTTTTCTACCTAGTCTGGGAGAAAACCTCTTTTGTAATGCAATTCAATATTCTTAGATTTTACAGACTTCAAAAAAAAAAGAAAGAAAGAAAGAAAGAGTGCAAATGAAATGGCATGTTGAAACTTGCTCCGACCGTCCTGCATTTCCAAGGCTGCTGGTTACTTGTGCTTTGTGTCTTTTCTTCTTTATTTCATACCAACAACAGGGCTTTGTTAGTTTGTGCAGTGGTGCGATTACAAGAGCATTAGCTCTCGACCTCCCTGAGCAGCTGACTTCAGAAACAAAGAGGAAGACTGGCCACTCAAGGAGGCGGTTTCCACAGTGCGGTTCCCCAAATGAGGAGAATGTTTTCCAATCCTGCATTTGCTTAGATTTGAAACTTGGAAAATATGGTTGAAAGAGGAAAAGGAGGCTGAGGGAAGGATTATGGATTATAACACAGCCATATATTTTTAAACCAATGGGCACATATCAAGAACTTTAACATGATCATTCTTCTTTGAGCCAATGATCTTGCTTCTAGAAATTTATCTGAAGGATGTATGAAAGTGGGTATCTTCAGTGAACCATTTTTCCTCAGCTTCAGTTATCAAAGGATTATTTTTTAAAAGAGAAAAAGTAGTTTACAATACTGTACAGCTAGTAAATAAATCTTATTCATACAAAGAATATTCCATTCAGAATAATGCTTTTTAGAAGTACATCTAATAACATGGAAAATGTTCACACTATATTTTTCAGTGTAAAGGTGTAGGCTACAAAAGGACAATGCTAGCCCATTACTATTTTATCTTTACACACACGTGCACGCATACATGCCCCCCCCACACACACACCTACACACACACACACACACACCACCTACACACACATGCCTCTCTGTCCCTTTCAATTTTCTTCTCAGTAGTCCCTACCCCTGGACACCTGGTGAACTTCGGGTTACTGTCTATCTACTCCCAGAACAAGGTAAACTTCAGGAAAAGAGGGGATTCACCGCTGTCTCCAATGCCTCTTACAGTGTCTGCCACAGAGAAGACAACCAACATGATCTGCGTAACCACAGATCTGAATCTAGATCACCCATGTGTACAGAGACAGACAATGAAACATGGAAGGCATTTCCCGAAATACCAATGCCGGCTATGACTGGCCCGTGGAAATACACATGGTTACATTTTCTTTTTTTGTTGATCTAGAGTTTCTAAATTATATATATACTTCTTAAAAGAGTGAAAAATCACAACCTCTTTTCAAATATGTGCATTTGTGGTATGTTTGTATAAATATATACATGCATACATATGAACATATATTTATTTTATATTTATGAAAATAATTAAATATTTGCTAGAAATGTGTATATTATCTATATTCTATATACATTTACACGTTAATATTACACATATGTATAATGTAAATACTTACATTTGGCTACCAAATATTTCTCATTCCCCAAACTACCAATTTATACATCGGAAGAAAATAAAATACGATTTTACTCTCCACCTCAAGTAACTAAAATGAAATATGGGACAAGAGGTTTAAAAAACAAAAGCACAACAAATCCGCATTTGCATCTTACCATTCACACTTTTATTAAGTCATATATGAAGCATAAAATCAGACAGTATAATCCTTAATAAACTGTTCTTTCTTTCAGGAAAAATTGGTTTTTCATTTTTTGAATTGCAGGCTATTGTACAACTGCAGTAAAAAATGGCAATTTTACTGGTACCATATGCATGCTCTATTGCTTTACTTTTATTATATTAAAATGAGCAATTGCTCCAGAAGGCAGCGAAACTGGATCACAGTGTTCTCACTGTCTGAAAGCGGAAATGCCATAGAAAGAAACACCTGGCGAAAGATCTGATGGACTCAAGAGCACAGGAAGCGCTCAGAGAGCATCCCTTGAAAGAGGGTACTAGGGCGGCTGTAACATTGTAAAGCATCCACTCAGAGGAGGCTTAAACTGTGAAGTATTTCCTGGGCAATCTTCATTGCTTCCATTTTATATTCTTGCACATAATACAAAAATATACATAATTAATCAACTTTTTAAAAATCCAATTCAGAGGGTATACAAAATCATCAATTACAAAGATGACCCTTGTCAACTAACACTGCAAAGCCAAGTTCATATAAAAAGATGGTAAATGTAGAGGTCTCTGATGAAGCAGAATGTTAGAAAGGATCAGAACTATTTCTCCCTGGTGGGGACAACCAAGGGAGTTGAGTGCACTAACTGTAACACCCAGACCCACTCTGATCCTCCTGGTCTTAACCTCACTGTCATTTTTCCCTTCCTGTCACCGTCACTTGCTTCTTAAACACTTCCTTTTACTTGCTGTAAAGTGTCCAATGACTATTTCAAAAAACAGGGTTTTCTCTCTTTACATTAATTCACCAATCCCATGGTGCTACTTACCTCCTAAAAATGTGTGACTTAATTTCATAAATGACTATCTTTTTTAATTCTCTAAGCCAGAGGTTGTAAAACTATGTAGTGCAAGGGCCAAATCAGGCCTGCAATCTGCTTCTGCAGAACCCGTGAGCAAAGATTGACTTTTACACATTTAAATGGCTGAGGAAAAAAATCCAAAGAATGATGCTTCATGACACATGATCATTATGTAAAATTTAAATTATGTTATTCATAAAAAATAGATTTTTTGGAACTCAGCCACACTCATTAGTTTTGGTATTTTTTTATGGCTACTTTGGGGATACTGCATTGTCTCAATAGGTACAATATAGCCCAAAAACCAAAAATACTTATTTTCCAACTTTTTATAGAAAAAGTTTGCCAATTTCTGCTCATGACAGTTACACAATGTGACAGCTTCATTTGATGTAGATGTATAGATTTCTGAGTTAGACTGCTTTATGAATACTATTTGAAAGAAAAGAGGTAATTTATGTAGGAAAATCTATCATCTGCATACCAGCATGTTATCTTTGTAAAAGTTTGGATGAAAGGTCTGGAAAAATATTCCCTGCGCTATTATTGATGGCTGCCTCTAGGGAAGAATGTTATTGAAGAGAGGGTGGGATTGAATAAAATCTTTACTTTTTGTTCATCCACATTTTTTCCTTCTTGCAAGCAGATATAAACTTTATTATTTTGTTTTTGGAGGACTGAACTCTGAAATGTTTTACACTGAACCACATCCCCAGACCAGTTTTTTATTTTTGAGACAAGAGTCTTGATAAGTTGCCTCAGGTCTTGCTAAATTGGTGAGGCTAGACTCAAACTTACAATCTTCCTGCCTTAGCCTCTGAAGTCCCTGGGATCACAGATGTGTGCCACCATGCCTGGCAAGCAGGCATTATTTCTATGTTTAAAAAAATAAAAGAAATACAATGTAAGGGAGATTTTTTTATGTACCAAATATTGAACTTTCAGAAGAAGATAAAATTGAACTGTTGAAATACAAAAAAAAAAAAAAAAAGGAGAAGAAAAAAAGAAAATGAAAATTCCCAGTAGTTTCTTAAGAGTAGTTTCTTAAGATCATTTAGCATGGAAACATTCATAGCAAAATCCATCTTTACCATGAAACTTCAAAATATTCCTGTTATGACATAGTAACAAGCTATAGTCTTTTGTTTTATTTTTTAATGGTTAGAAAGTATTTAAATCTATTTTACTGGATTTAATTAATTTACAGAAGAAATAACCTCATTTAAGTGTATTATTTGATAAGTTTTGTGAAATTCATATACCTGCTCAAATATCTTTACATCAAGATATGTAATATTTCAATCTTTGATCATTTTTTTATTTGTTCAACACAGTCTTACATATGGAGGGAATTGTTGTTACATAATCATGTATACATGGATATTAACAAAGTCAGTTAAGGCCGATTCTAGTCCAGGATCTCCTCCCTTTGACCACTCCCCACTCTCATGTTTCCTCTGCATTTCCTCAGAAATTTTGAAATTTCTGAGTTTCTCTGCCTGCTTGTGTATAGTTGGGCTTCTCAATGGGGTTCAAGAGTTCTCAGCTGCATTGATAATCCCTCCTAATCTTTTCCTCCCATTTCTGCCTCCCTCCCCTTCTTCTCCCACCTTCATTGTTATGGTTCCCCCTGCTTATGTGAAATTTCACCTATGTTGTGATTATTAATTAAGCTTAGCTAACCTTCATCCTGTCTTAGATTTTACTCTAGCTTCTGCCTATGAGAGAAAACATTCATCACTTAGCCTCTGAACCTGGGATATTTCACTCAGCATAATTTTTTCCATCTCCATCCATTTGGCCGCAAATACCATGATATCATTCTAACAGAGGAGAACTCCGTTGTATATATACATAACAGTTTTTTAATCTACTCATCTAGTGAGGGGCATCTGGGTTGGTTCCATAGTTTAGCTATTGTAAACTGAGTTGCTATAAACATTGATGTAGCTGTGTCTCTGTAGTATGCCGATTCTAGCTCTCTTGGGAAAATACCCAGGACTGGGATAACTGGGTTGTAAGGTGGTTCCAACCCTAGATTTTTGAGGATTCTCCACACTGCTTACCAGAGTGGCTATATAAGTTTGCAGTCCCACCAACAGTATAATAGTGTTCCTTTCTTCCCTCCAGCATCTGTTATTGTTCATATTCTTCATTTTTGCCATTCTGTGAGTGGAGTGGAATGAGGTGGAATCTTAGTGAAGTTTTGATTTCCATTTCTCTGATTGCTAGTGATGCAGAACATTTTCTCATATATATGTTGGGTTTTTGAACTTCCTCCATTTAGAAGTTTCTATTTAGTTCCCTAGCCCATTTATTGATTGGATTATTTGTGGTTTTGGTGTTCAGTTTTTTTGAGTTCTTTGCATATTCTGGATATTAGTCCCATAGGAAGCATAGCAGGCAAAGATTTTCTCCCATTCTGTAGGTTTTCTCTTAGCTATAGTATTTTAAATGAACACAAATTTAAAAAGGTATATTGTTCAGAAACTAATGATAAACAGGTAATGAAAAATATGCATTTTTGATACATTGTACTTTTACTGAGTCACAAAGAAAGACAAAGCACGTTTGAATATCTCCACTTTCTATGTTTCTCATGCTAAGATATTAGTTGAATCTAATTCACTGAATGTTTAATAAAAAAATACAGGCCCATAATTCTTGGTTTAAAAAAATACTGGCCCATAATTCTTGGTTTAAAAAAATCCCAAACTATATTGTACAAACATAAAAAATTATGTAGCTATATGCTCAAGTGTGCACCATTTTTACTGTTTCTTATTTTTTTAATAGGCACTAAAATCTTTCAGAGACTAGGCATTGCATCCCGACCGGGGCAGGATGCCATAGCTCCTCATTGAACCTCCACATTTATAATTCAATTCCTGCACATTTATAAATGTTGACTTTTAAACTGCACACCCAATGGTCCCTTTAACTACACTTAGATGCACAATAATTGACAGCTCATTACAACAAGTGGTCTCAAGAGCAAAGTATTAGAGCTAATGGTCTATAAATGCTTTAGTCTCCAAACCTGCATCAACATTAAGGCAAGTAAAACTAGTCCATTCCTTACATGAATTTGATTTTTAAATGCCTGCATCAAGTAAATTAATTTCATATCCAATGTCTAAAACATCCCATATTTAAATTGTGTGTACATCTAATTGACATTGTGTGTACATCTAATTGTGTGTACATCTAATTGTTTTTCTTGTGAGATACACTATAAACAATCACATCTTAAAGATAATGATTTTTAAAACAACAGAATGAAAAATACCTAAATACCCAATAACGAAAGACTCCTAAAAGAACTTATAGACCTTCATGATTTAAAAGTGGGAAACCATTAAAACTATGTTTAACTAAATTACTCAAACAAAATTATGTAGGAAATAATCACAATGTGACAACAAGAGAAAAAGAGGATAAAAATGTAATGCTCAGTGTTACCTAATTTCACTAAAAAATTACAACGTATATTATATGTTATGCACATAACATTAAAATTATAGGTTTTTCTTTGCATGGATATCAAAACAACAGTGATCTTCATTTTTATGTTTTCCTAAATTTTCAAAATTATCTACAATAAACACCATTGTATAATCAGAAAAACAAATTAAATACAATAATTTCTGTCTCTCTTCCTACTGGCAAATACCAACAATTATCATTGAAAATTAACCTGTTGAAATTTTAGCCTATCCACAGTCAAGGAAACAAAAAGAATATACTTCACATTTAATTTTACCTTCCAGTGCAAACACTGACAAAAAGGAGATATTTAAATTAATAACCTTTTTATTCCAATATCCTGGAGGGAATAAATTGAGAAGAGCACTTCAGTTAATAATTAAAAAGAAAAGCCATAATATTTTGTACCTACTCACTCTCAAGTTTTAACCCTAAAAGATACAAATTTGGTGTCAGAAATAAACATTGAATATGGTCACCTTAAAATAAATAACTGGAAAAATTGAAATAATTTACAGAATTACAAACACTGCATTTCTATCCTTTACACATACTGGAGCGAGCATATTGGTTGGTCACATTTTATTCAAAACACTGCATTAAAGTGCTTTTTCTGCTGAGGACTCCTCTTTGCTTCTCACAGGAACACAAAACAACTCTCTCTAAAGGGTTTCAGAACCTTCTCACTGCACATCGTATAAGAGTGTGCTTAACAACCTACCTAGGACATTATAAATGCACCACTCCCCGCATTTAGACCTGACAAGCTGGTCTGGGCCTGAGGAATAAGTTTTCCTGACAATTACTACTGAAGTTAAAGGGAAGAGAACGGGCAGCTTAGGAGAAACAATTCACAGAAAAGATGAGAATTTAGGGCAAAAATTAGAGAACAGGGGGAACAACACATTAGAGGTGCCCAGAGCCCTGTAGAGAAGCAAGAAGATTCCCATCTTTGTAGGTGGCAGTTATTGAGAAAAAAAGAAAGTTAAAAAAAGAACAGAACAGTGAGCTCGATATGCTCCATGCAGGACTACAGAGGTTCTAGAAGCATTCGTCCATGCCCTGGTTGAATGCCAAGAGCCCAGGCAAGTGCGCTGATCCCCTGATACCTTTGAGGCAATGATGAGCAGTCTCCAATGGTGTTTAGACAAATCCCTTCAAAGGGAAAAGCTTTGCCAACTTCCATAGAGGACCAAAGAGCCAGAAGACTGTGGAGCAGGCAGATCATCCCGGTGAGGGTCCTGTGTGAGCCTATCAAGGAGACTGCACCGCAGCAAGAGCAGGGATTGGTGTGCATTGTGGGGAAAAGTGTAACTAAGGTGGGGCACGTTGGTGTGAGCAGAGAGCAGTAATGGAGCAGCTCATTTTGTTTAAGGACCATGTGGTTTGAAGAAGGAAGAAGAGGCTAAGAGGCAGTCCAAGGCCTCACAGCATGGAAGAGGAGCCTCCTGACAGCCAAGTTAAAGAATTTTCACTTCACTCACAGTGAAAAACCATGGAGTGCCAGGCATGGTGGTGCATGCCT
>PVKS010030084.1:0-24729 GCA_004027875.1 Aplodontia rufa | reverse complement strand
ATAATAACCTCAAATTGTATGATTCTTAACACAACAGGGGGATGATTGCCTAGGATACCTGGTGGCGTAGGGTGGGGGACAAGGTAGGGGGAGGGCTTAGGAATAATATCTAGGAGACTGGAGGGTAGGAATATGAGGGAATCATTTCAGAAGGAGATCTCTGACCTCCACGAGATATCCATTTAACTCAGGGGGTTTTCTGGGGAAAACAGCAACATGGAGAACCCGAGCTGAGCATCCATGACATGGCATTAACCTTGGATAACTAAGCATATATACATTTGTTCTTGATTGTTTGACAATGCTTCCCCCTCAATTGTAACTCCATATTCGTCTAATAAAATATAAAATTAAAAAAAAATTGAGGCGCTATGTGGGTGAATTCCCTACAGAGGCAAGTTTTGTTGTCTGTTTAGCCCCAGGCATCAAAAATGAAGCCTGTACCTCATTGGATTCTATGGATAGAGAGAGTTTGGTCTCACTTGGACATTTTACTAATCAGGTAAGCATTCTTAAAGTGAGGCCAAAGTCACTAGTTCTGTTGGTAGCTCTTTTAGTAGGAAGCTATGGCATGATCTCTACCTTTAGGCCCCACATTAATGACACAAGTCTTTGTGAGTTAGTGGAGGTTCATTGGAACGTCTGGCAAAGGGAGGTAGCCTCCACCTGAATCACTCTTTAAGTGTTAGTCTTATCTTCTCCTAGGCATTTCTTCTCATGAGCAGTCATTATTTTGCAGCTGGACTCTTCTTAAAACTGAAGGCCTGGATCATGGACACTTTGTAGCTCTCTAGCCTGGTATTTCCATTTTGGGGTGGATCAAATGATAATCTAACAAGATGGTAAATGTCTCTCTTGTCACATGGAAATGGCATATGCAAGAATGCAGCCAGCATGGCTCTAGTATCATCTTGATTTTATATGAAAAAAGCATCATTACACTTTTAGGAAAATTCATTTACCAACTATATCCCCTGAAGCAAAGGTTAAATGGGATTCTTGATTTGAAGAGGTTTAACTAAATGTTCAGATCTCATTCACTAATGGTTTAGCCAAACTGAAACTGAGTGGTGCCCGCTGGGATGCTAGTGCTGTTTATTCTCAGTGCTAACTATGCAAAACTAAAAATGACCACAGTTTCTCCACAAAGCACAAGGCTATTCTCACAGGTGTGGCAAATGTGCCTCCTGACAAGTTCATTTTATTTTTACTGACTCCTGAAATGTTGCCAATGGCCTAAAAATTTGGTCTGCCTCTTGGAACACTACAGATTGACAAATTAAAGGCATGTCTTCCTGGAAGCTTAAACAATTGGACTGTCTCCATCACTCATATAAATGCTTATAGTGAGGACTTCTGATGTGACAGACTAGAATTAAGCTGCTAATTGAGCTTGCACTGCTACCACTGCTGCTGGGATTCATCATCATTACTGTACACAGCAGCAAATCCACCATCAGAAACTGAGCACAAAGTAAAACATTGTTTGTGATGCAGAGGCTACCTGGGCATCCTCAAATAGTTCAGCATGGCATTCCTCTTAGCCAGATCAAAGCCCTTATTCCTTTTTTGTTTATTTATCTATGTATTCATTTATTCATCTATTTTAATCTTTTATAGTTCCCATTCATTAAACAAATTATTGATCTCTGAGACAGAAAGACATTTATATGGAATGCCTGTCCTCCAAGGAGAAATATATAAATATTTAATTTATAGTACATGTGTTAATCAAAATAATAGATATAAACTATGGAAGGGGCATCTATATCAGGTTTGAATCATTGGAGAGTTCTTGAAGGATAAGATATTAAAGTGTTAAAGTCAAAGGAATTATCTAGACAAGTAGCAATGTTCATTTTAATAGCACATGGAGTAGACTTGAGAGGCACCATGATCAGGAGGAAAGAGTCTGGGTTTAGTGTAAGAAAGAAATGAATTAACATCCTTTTACTTCCCCATTAGCTGTGCAGAATGGACCAATATTAAATTCTATGACTGTTGCCATTCAAAATATGGAAATAATTCCATCCTTATCAACCATCTCACAGCTGGGTTAAATACTTTGGATTGTAGAACAATGAAAAATGGCTTCTTAAAGAACCCTCTGAGGTTCTTGACTGAGGTACAAGTTAAATTGACACGAGGCAGATTAATAGGAGAAACATTTTAATGATATGCATACCCATGCATGGGGGTCCCACTAAAACATGAGACCCAAAGAAGGGCCTGATGATTCAAGTTTATATGGCAAACTGAAATACAGAAGGAATGAAGACACTTGGATCTCTAGGGGTGGTGGAACTTGCCTCATCATGCCAATTAAAGTTTCTCAACTAAAAAGTGTTCTCAGAGTAACTCTCTTCTTGATACAGACATCTTTACTGATGAAAACCTTTATATATGTAAATCTCATTTACAAAAGGAGTCTTTCAGAACTACTTCATTGTCTGCAGTTTCTCAAAATAACCAATCTGAAATAATCAATATACCAAACGGGAATATTTTAGGATAGCATTCTAGTCCAGACTCTCATTTGGGAGTGATGCATCCTAAGTCCCAATGGGATTTATGACTTTCCTTCCTCAGACCTGATTTTGTCTGGTATTTGCTTCCTAAGTACATACAAAGCTTTCAATTTCAGTCTCTTAACTGGTTTTTCACACTTTTATATTCCTGTCATTACTCCTTCTGCTAGTAACTTGCCATCAATTTTACTTTTACGGAGATAGAATTTTTCTTCTACACATCTTTATTTCCTTCATTCTTTCACAACGAACCAAAGACCTTGATAACTCTTGTTTCCAAACTAGCCGTTGATATCTGACCTTCTCCTCCTGAGAATAAATATTCTAGAAAGATATAATAGTACTAATAATACCAACAATGATTTAATGAAAAGTTATAATAAGCAAGATCTTAAAGGATACTAATACATATTTTACATGTATTATCTCACTTATATTTTTTTAAAAAACTATGAAATAGGCTCTATGGCCCTTCTTTTCTAGGTAAGAAAATAGGACCCTGTTCTGTCCTAATAAAAAGTTTATGTACCTAACCACCACACTAACCTGAACCACTTCCATGTTTGCCAGGAAGTTTTTCAAATTGTGGTCCCTAGACCATCACATCTGCCTCACCCAGAACTCCATTAAACAAACTCTTAGACCTGCTGCATTTGAAACTGCAGGATGGGCCCTATAGTGTATTTTTTATAAGTCCTTGAGATAATTCCATCACATGCTGACTTGAAAACAGATGATTTACATGAAGAAACATTAAATTATTGCAGGTGATCAGTCTAAGACATATTTAGAAAGAGATGTATGGTCTTGACAAAATGGAGAATGAATGTTCCACCTAATAGATACCAGTCTCCAATCACTCCCAAGCATTTGTTATGATGAGGAAACCCAAATCTACTGTTGCTAGATATTTGTAATTTTCCAGAACTTGGAATGCTGGACTGTTGTAGAAATATTTTGATTCTTAAGTGATGGAAAAATGAAACAAATCTTAGGGAGTTTGTTGTTTGGGGTCTGAGTTTCTGTAATAGGCCCAAACAGACAAGATCAAACCAGAATGGAGTCTCTGATGCTAGGAGCCATGTAATTAAACTGTACTTTCAGATAGTCCAATTCCAAACAAAGAAAGGAAGATTGATTCACAGCAATCAATCAGTTAGGGCTCAGTCTACCTAAGCCAACTCGATAAAAAAATGTCTCCACTGTTTCAACCCTATAAGGAAACTAATTCTGAAATAGCCAATCTGCTTTTTGACCCTTATTTTTTGTTGTTGTTTTCTTTAAGCCTTTTCTGTCTGTAAAGCCAACCAAATCCCTCTACTCAGCTTATGAGAGCACCTTTCTATTTTTAGTTGGAACGTTGCTCAATATAATAGATAACAAAAGTCAACTGGGTCATTAAATTAATCTTGTTGAAATAAAAATTATATATTTTTAAAATAACATATAAGCTAACATGGAATAATCCAAACAAAATAAAAACCTGGACTAGAATCTGCATAAGGGGAGCTAGTTTGTGACTGCACTAATCCCTGCATGCTGCCCTTTCTCAAGAAAATCCTAGTCCTTGCTCTCTTCCTTTTTCTCTGAATTTCTAGTCCACATTGGCTTTCACTTTTTCTGGCATTTCACACCATTGGCAAATAATCCCTTCTTAAACACATATTCCTATATTCAGTATCTTGAGTTGTTCCTTCTTTTTCATTTCCTCTTTATTCTTTTAGCCCTGGAGTTCAGCAGTTATTTCTGAATTCATTTCCCTTTATTTGTTCTTTCAATAAATACTCTCATGACAATTTTCAGATCCAAATTTTAAGAGGACATTTCCTTCAAATTCTACTCCTACATTTTCAATTGCTGACCAGCATTTTTATAAAACTCACCATGGCACCTCAAACCTGTTCAACCTAACTATAATTTTCTTTTTTTCAGAAGTCACATTTATTCCTGGTTTCCCCATTTCTAGTAATAATACATCTCAGTTTTTTAAGGACCATTCATATGACTCCTATCCTTCACAAAGCCTGGGCTGGTACTCTCCTTTTCTCCATCTAGATGGGCTCTTTCATTCTGTGACACCCTTAGGATATAGTCTTCTCCTTATATGTCTAACAATGACCACTTCACCTTATTTCTTTAGGAACAACCTAGAATATAGACAAAGGAAAAATGAACTTAGCATTATTCATATATTTGTCTTATTCATTCAAGATTATTTTAAACTCCTTCAAAGCTGTGCTTTTATTGACATCTTCATACCTGTCATGGTACCTAAATAAAGTTAGTGTGCATAGGTACTTACTGAATTATTTAATTACATAATGTTTATACAGGTGTATTCTATATTACACAATATTCCTGAACAAACATTTACCAAATGATTTAGCAACTGACTCATCTTTTTTTAATAAATTTCAGAAATTTCCTATTTATAAGAAACAGCAATTTTTATAAAGCTTGGAACTCTTCAGTAAATAAGTACTCACACAATTTAACTATTTTATAGATTTAAATGTTAAATTATTTATAGTATTTGCACAAATGTGGAATTCTTTTCTTTGAAAATGAATGTTTATATTAGTGAGTATCAAGCACAACATCTGTATACTTGCTAGAACAAAAAGCCATATTAAACTGCAACCAGTAAGTTAAATAGAGTTCATGTATTAGACTCAGAAAAGGCATAGCAACACATAATCTAGGGGGAAACATAGATAAGTGGGGGATGGGGGTACAGAGGGAGGATGGGAGGGATCTAGAGAGACAATCAACAATGTAACACACTCTTTATCCCCCTGAGAATCCATATAATACTTATGCAATCATTTAATTCTGTAAAATTCACAATCTAAACATTTGTATTGCTTGTAGGGGTGAAATGTAGAAGAATCAAAGGATTGGGGTTTGGGCAATGTGGGGGTAATTCAGGTTTAAGAATATATGAATATCGTATTGTTGCTTTATATGCATTTTATGATTGTACAATAACTCCATTCCTTAATAAAAAATTGAAAAGAAATAGTGCTCCATGATGCCATGCCACTAGGAAGCATCACCTCTTGGATTAAGAACTATACAAATTAACCTGAGGCATATCCCAGAAATGCTCTATAGTAGTCCGGTCCTACAAACATTTACTGAGCTTTACATTTATAGAGTATCTAGTTTTACCTCAGCTTATACTATCCTCTTCATATATAAGAAATATTATAACTATAAAGTTGTGAGTTTTAGTAGTCTTTTGATAGGGTAAAAGACATACTACCCTAAACTACGGTACCTTGACATCTGAGAAAAGAAGAAATGGGAAGCTCCCCTCACCCTTCTCCTCTGGAGCAGGTTCATCCCAGAGTCACCCTCCCTAACCCAGAGGAAAGGAGCATCCTTATCCTAAAAGGCACAGAGATGCCAGAAGAAGAACCAGGTACTTCCACTAAGAGAGAAGTCTTTGTCATTGTAAACCTTTAAAAAAGTTTGGTTCACTACTATCATTGTGTTTAAATAATGAAAAAGATCTCTATGAACTAATGTAATTCATAGAACTTATACAGTTCAGGATTTACTACTAAAGTGGGGAGAGGGAAAAGCAAAGTACGGAAAAACATCTATAATACACCATCTCTTACGTCAGAAAGAAAAGATTAAAAACTCATTCATGTGTTTCCTCATTTGTACAATGGAGGAGCTAAATTTCCTAAACACAGCCTTCTTCATTAGGCCCAAATATAATCTGCCATAAACAGATTATTAGCAAGAGCATACATATTTATTCCACGAAAGTTTTATGCGACAAGGGAGATGTCATGAAGGCCCAAAAATCCAGGAAAAACTGAAAGAAATGAATAGCTGTGGAGAAACATGACTAGACAAAAAGGGTCTGATCCAATGATGAACTGTGGGAAGGAGGGGCGCGTCAGAAAGGCCTATGTGTTCAAATTCTTTCCTGGTTCTCTGTGACATTTCTCCCTACACCTCCTCCCCTACATACAGGGGGATAGATGTCACTTGAGGACCTTCAGGAGGAAAGAAAAGAGGTCAGAGAGTGGGCTCCTCAGGTTTTATGACTTGCTTTGAGGGAGAGGTGTACCTTAGAAACAAAAAAAAAGTAAGAGAAAGGAGAGCAGGAGATGGCCTTTCCAAACCTCATTTCTGCAGCACCTCCAATGTCCTTCCATTTAAATACTCAGTGTCCCAAGGCACTGAGTATTGAGGATTTTTGTTCTGAGTCCAGAGAGTACAAAGCAGAAAGTTAAAATAGGAAGCATAAATTAGACAAAACGAATGATTAAAAAAATATATAGGAGAGAAAAGATAGTTCTCCTTTATAGAGAACTGCCAACTAGTAAGTGTAGAGGAAATGAAGGAATCAGAAAATTACTAACTGGAAATCACCATAGCAGAATTGGTCTTTGGAAAGAATTATCAATGATGCTAAAATTATTGGGTGAAAGTAGGTGAAGCACAGAACATTTATCTAACTTTAAAACATCTCATATGAAATTCTTATTAATTACTCAGAAAAAAATAGCAACTTGACAGTAGATAATCTGGAAGCTTCCTTGACCCAGAGACAAAGTTAGCACAAACAATAAATTGGACAAACATATTTTAGATACTTTCTCAAATTATGTACTGAAAAAAACCATGCTCCTTTTGTGGTACTTCTACAAAAAATACATACCCTTCAATATTTAATCACACAACAATATCAGGAAAAAAATTGAAAGCTATTCTACAAAATAGAAATCAAGCATTCTTGAAGGAAAAAAAAGTCAAGGTCTTGAATGACAAAGGAGATTGAGAACTATTCTACATTAAAAGCAACTAAAAGAACTTGAGAACTAAATGTAAAGTGTGATCACTTGTTGGAGCTGAACCAGAGAAATATTTTTCTTCTTACTGGGGCAGTTTTTAGTGAAACAATTAGTGAACTTTAATAAGAACTGTGGAAAAAATAATGCAATGTCAATGTTAATTTCCTGAATTTGATAATGGCACCTTGATTATATATCAGACTTCTTATTTAGAGAAAATATATGTTGTAGTATTTAGGGGCAAAACGCCATGTCATCTGCAAAGTTCTCTTTAGATCCATCTCTTAAAAAGTATGCATGTATTTATGCCTAAAGAGAATGATAATTCACATTTAGTAAAATAAATTTTCGGAAATCTGGGAGTTGTACAGGTAATTGTTGTAACTTTTCTTTGATTGTAATCATTTCTTTTTCTCTTTTCTTTTTTGCAAAGAGATAGGGACAGTGAGAGAGACAGAGAGAGGGAGAGAGAGAGAGAGAAAGAGAGAGAGAGAATCAATTTTATTGAGTTTTTCATGTGGCTTTTGTAGCTCTGAGACTGTTGTGCACATGGTGCTAACGTTTGAACTCAGGTCCTCGTATATATCAGGCAAGTGCTGCAAACGCTGAGCCACCACTCCAGCCCCAATTATAATCATTTCTAACTAAGTAATTTCTAGAATGAGGCTACAGATCCAAAAATTCAAACTCGTGAAAAAATATGCCAAAGACTATGAACAAAATCAGTAGCCAGAATGCGAACATGTCCGATGTGAATGTAATGGAAGAGCATGGAAAAGTAGTTACATAAACACAAGATCCTCAAGGAGGAAAAAGAAGATACAAGGATAATTTTTAAAAAGCCAAATAAATTACATTAGAAAGCAAAAAGAGATGTCATAAGATGGATAAAACAAAGAGCTCGTTAAAAATGGAATAAACACAGTCACTGTAATAAACAAAATTAATAAATGCAATAAGCCATTAACTAAAAAACATACAAAAGATTGGGAAGATTGAACAAGAAATCCCTTCATGACTGAGATAATAAATTGTGAAAGCATAGTACAAAGTGATGAAGGATAGGTTGAGATGGTCAGTCTTCACTTGGAGTGTCATAAAGAAGATGGAGAATAATAGAGAAGCAATATTTGAATAAATATAACAGAAAAGTTGCCCGAATTGAAAAAAAATGAGTCCATTGATAGAAAAAAATTTATTAAGAATTGATGTAAGTAAATAAAATTAAATATGTAGACACCTGTCAGTAAAACTGAAAATCATCAAAGACAAAGTAAAAATCTTACAGCTAGAAGAGGAAAAACCACCATCAAAAAAAAAAAAAAAACCTACAGAAAAACAACACCTAATCAGTTTATTTTCTGAGCAATGTTAGAAACAAAAAGAAATTGAATATCTGTTCACAGTGTAAGAGAAAATTATTATTTCTTTAAAAGTTTATACCCAGTTAAGGTATCATGCAAAAGAGAATGCAAGCATACTAATATTAAGAAATAAGCAAAACTCTTACCAAAATTATTATTAAATGATGTGCTGCAGCAAGAAGAATAAACAGAGAAATATCTAACTACATGAAGCAATGCTAACCACAGAAAGTATACTTTTAATTAAATAGGTCACTGATTTTTATTTGAAAGTTAATTTTTATGTTCAAATAAGAGCAACAAGTTGGGACATTGGGGTGTTCAATGAGTTGTTAAAATACAACCTTATCAGAATTACAAAAGAGCTACACTTAATAATAACTTTAGATTTCTTAGAGTAACATATATTACAGAGTACTGTACATAAGTATGCCAAAAAGATAACTAGTAAAAGAAATGAAAAACAATTAGAAGTTGTCAAGCTAGTAGAGGAAAAAATATAGAAAAAAATGTAGAAAAATTTCAGAACAATAGGAGACAGAAATGGATGGGTGAGGGAGGAAAATTAGGATGATCAAAAAATAATGTGCTAAAATGTATAATAAGTCTATATTGAGAAGACCATGAATGTACCTGAACTAAACTTACCTATTTGAAAGAGATATCAGACTAGGCAAAATAAATATTGGCTGTGGTAGTTAATATATATGTCCTACCATGCTATAGATGCTCCATAGGATTAACTCACTGAGTCATCACAATGACCTTGAGGTCTATACTACCATTATTCCCATATTACAGATACAGAAATTAAGGCTTATAAAGGTTAAGTAAATTACCCAAGGACACACATTAGTAGGAGCTGAAACTGTTATTTATACCCAAGTAATCTCATTCCAGTCTATATACCTTAAAAACCACTTCATTCTATGACTCAATATACCCATATGATCAAGTTATAGGTTTATCAAAATTATGTTATAGAAGAAGCTTTCTGGATATAAAAATCCTAATAAGACTATTTTAAGTGAAAAAATGAGTATTATAAAGAATATATACTAATATTCAAAGTCTGATAAAAGGAAAACACACACACAATATAGTCATCCCTCAGTATCCACAGGGAGTTAATTCTGAGAATAATATCATGGGAAATAAAATCTCTGGATGTTATTTGTATTAAAATATCATTCTATTTGCATATAACCTATATATCTTCTCATATAGCGTAAATCATCTCAAGATTATTTAATGCAATGTAAATGCTATACAATGTAAATATTATATAAATAATTGTTACACCATATTGTTCAGGGAATAAAGACAACAAAAATGTCTTTACATGTTCAGTAAAACTTAATTTTTTAAAAAATTTTTCTATATGGTTGGTTGAATCCATGGATGCAGGGATGACTATATTAAGAAAAAAGTTCACCAACATGTAACTTTGTTTACTTCTGAATATTGTGACAGTGATACTTATTTTGTTCTTTATAATAAACATTTTTGTATTTTCAATGGTGAATAATACTATTTTTATTTTTACTCAACATTTTGTAAATAAACCTTTTAATGGTTCCTATCATGAAGTACATGCTCTATTAATGCTCAAAGAAAAGAAGCAGGGTCTCAGAATCTTTTCATTAACCAAAGTTGAGTGGAAACTACATAACTGGGGATGCTATATCTTATGGTCAGAAACCCAGGTCCCAGGCACCAATAAACCGCCTACTTTCTAAAATAAAAGTCCAGCAAAGAGCTGAAATCCTTAGAAGCTGCCTGTTTGGGTTACTTCCAATCTAAGCTGTGGCTTCAAAAGAAACCTGAAATTAACGCATTAGCCATAGAAACGTAGTGGAATATCTGCACTAAATAGAACACAGAGCCCAGGAAAGTCAGAGCCATAAGTCCTCATGGACAATATCACTTAAAGACTGATTCCCTCACCCTACACATCAGAAAAATAAGATACACAGAAGCAAAAGTATTTGTCCAAATTTACATAGTTTCATAAAAGAAACTAGACAGGAATTCTCCTCTCAGATAAAGAAACTAAAGCTTACTGAGGTTGAATCCCTTGCCCAAAATTATTCAGTTACTGAAAGACAGGACCAGTATTCTAATTTGGTTTAACTCTTTCTATCATCTTTCTAAATAGATTATTCTTCAGTTTATTCCAGGAAGCATTATTTGATTAATAAATCTATGAAATATTTATTATTTGATATCATTATTCAATAATATTAATATTATTCAGGAATTTTTATTTGCCTGTCATTTCCATTTTACTAGTAAGAAAAAAATCTTTTATGCTTGTTTTTCTAGCTACTTAAAGATGCATTTTTAAATTACTCATAAAGATTATTCCTTTAAGAATTTTTTCTTTGTTCCTTTTTCTTTTTGTTTAATTTTCTGTGAATTCTTCTCTGAAAGATGCAATAATTTCAGAAAGCAGGTGTCCTGTCATATAATTGCAGTTCTCCTTTTAAAATTTAATTTTGTTTCTGTCTCCTTCTCATTTTTTTCCCCTGTCAACACTACACACAAATGCATAGCAATAGCAGTCCTCACAAGTTGGCAATACCTCTCCTGCCTGCATGCCTAATGTTTTCTAGCATCCCTGTTGCTCCTGATTAAGCACATTTTTATATTTAGAATGTATTTTACCTCAGCCACTTCCTACAAGAAAGGGGAATTTTGTTGTGGCAGTGAATATTGTTTTCTAGTTAGCCAGAACAATTTCTAAATATCCTCGCTATTAGCTTGATGTTTTGAAGCACGTTTAGTTGCAGATTAAAGAATCCAACTGAATCTAACAAGAGGTCATCTTCCTTTGGAGGCCCCAGGAAATGTCTCCTTCACAGTAAGTTCTTTAGACTGTCAGCATCCAGGCAAGAAGGCTGCACATCATTTTACTTTCATGTTTTCCTATTTGCCTCACCTTTGTGATGTGGAAACGTGTGTGGAAATGAAGAAAAATGCCCATACCTCTAACAAATGAAACACCGATTTTTAGTGAATTTTGCTAATTTTGTTAATTTGTGATGAGAAGGAATTAATATTTGTGATGTCCTAGAAACTATTATAGGACCTACTTGTTCTAGGCACTCTACCTATGTCGTCTCATTTATTTATTCCTCACTAATAATCTTACAAGAGAACTATCAGTTCATTTTAATGTGAGGCTAAGAATGGTTAATGTGACCCCAGTTGCATAGCTAAGAGGCGATGGAATTTGAACGCAAACCCTGAAGTCAGCCTTGCGCTCTTTACACTGAAACACACTTCTCTTCACAATCTGAACATGTTAAAGACATACAAACTGATTTGTAAAAAGCGTTGAAAGGCTTTAAAAATGTATCAGTTTTCTAACATAATTGTGTGCATGTGTGTGTGACAGAAAGAGAGACAAAGAGGGAGAGAGGAAGTGGCAGATTGTGTGGAAGGGAGGGAGAGGGGTTGACTTTCAAGCACAGCATTTCTGTGTGCACATTCAACTATTATTTTTTAGCTGGAAATTGCTCCCCGGCAACATATTCAGAAATGTAACTGGGAGATAGGAGGGTAGGAAGCCACAAGAACTACGTTTAGGAAATTACCAGCAAAGTGAAAATCCTGATGATTAAAAATAAAGAGAAAGAAGGGGGGGCACAAAAGACACTTCAAAGCCAAGCGCATCAAGTTACCATGGCAACTAGAGAATGTGGGTTGAAATTTATATGACTCCATTGTTCCAGCAGAGAGGTTCTAAATGACGCCCTAGTGGCCTCACAGAGTCGATGCATCTCCCTGAATGCTCTAGCTTATTACTCGAGAGTGCTTTAGGCATTGAGAAGAAATAGGATCACAGTAACTTTGTCAGTTCCAGCCTTCCCAGTCTCTGGAGTGAAAACACTTTTTCTTCAATCTAGAGACACAGCACTCCCATTTCTGGAACCAGACCTGACCAATCCTATTATAATATCAGCACTCTCTTCTTCACAGTTGGCTGAGGATAGCAAGCATTTGCCCTACTGATTTAAGTCAAGCATCCATTGTGCCTGGAATCAGCTCTGGGTACTCATCTGTTCCCCTAAATCCCTCTTTTCCTGATAGAACAGAAGTCTGCCCTGGTTCTCAGGCCATTTAGCTAGGGTTGTAAAATTCTAACTAGCCACTCAAGGTCATCATCAGCCACAACAGCCTAATATTAATGGCAAACATTTATTGAAAACAATGTCACATTTATTACCTCTGATACCAATTAACAAACCCCAAAGTAGGTGTTATCTATAGGTGCTAAATATATTTTTGATTCATGTGTTATACATGTGTGGGAAACTGAGGCTTAGAGAAAGATAAGTGATTTTTCCAAGGATCTAAAAGAAAATAAAATTTGATTCCAGATCTGATGACAAAGCCTGCATCAGAAGGATTTATCTTGTTATATGAAACTTCAGCTGTGGTTGGGTCCATATTTTAACTCAAATACGTTCCCAGAAACACAGTGGAACACTGACTATAATAGTTTCCTGCTGACGTAATTTATTTACTGCATTGGGCAGGCAGAGGACGATAAGTCCAGTCCAACGTCTTAATTAGCCACAGTCCTTTTTCTTCTGAATATTAGATCAGTGGTTCAGAGAAGAGTCTGTCCTAAATCTAGGTTCATTACCTTAACTGCAATTCCACCAGTTTCTGGCTTCCCTCTTTATGGAAATAAGAAGGGGTTTTCAGTATCTATTATGTGATGAGCACTGTTCTAGACCTTTAAATATATCAATTCATTGAATTCCTACCAAAAAAAAAAAAAGAAACAACTCTGTGGGTTATTTGAATATCTTCTCAACTAAGAATCAGCACATAATTTCTAGTGCTTGCACAGTTAGTGACTATTAGAGTCTAAACAAGTTTCTTTGACCCTAGTCCTGTGCCTTTTTTCCCCTTATACTCTGACATGTCTTTTCAATAAAGCCCATCCAAATTATAATAATCTTTAGACCTAAAAGGGACTAGAGCACTACCAATCTAAGTGATATAATTAGTTGATATGAAAGCACTATTAAAAGTGATTAAAACAGAGGAAACAGTAGGAGTTAGCTGAATAAATAAAACAAATTTATGTATAACCCTGTATTACCCCAATATCTAATTCCCGATAAGAGAACTTTTTTTTATTTTATTTTTTAGCAACCTTACAAGATTTTAACAAAATAATATAAAATGTGTATATTTTCTGGATATTGCCGATAAGAGAACTTTTGATAAAATATTTTTACCTTATTTTAGCAAGAGCTGAATACAGATCAGGGAATTTTTATTAAGCCAAGGTTTTATTCACTGTAATAAATAAGCTCCAACTTGTGGAGAAGCAAGATAGTTAATCAGAGAACAACAATAACAGCTTTTGATGTGAATATATCCCGACACCACAAGTTTCATCCGAGTGACACTGGGTGAAGTCATGCTTGGAGATGCCACTGCAACTCGAGCTGTCCATTTCCCTTATTTAGTACAGCAAAGGTTTGTTTATTTCTTCCAAATGGAATTAGATGTCACTAGCCATCTTCCAGGTCACAGAGGTTATAACATTTGGGCATAAATTAATGCATTTAATTAAAATTTTAATATAAACTTGAATTAGAATTTAGAACACTATTTTCCTTATTACACTTCTGTAACATAAGCTTCTTTAGAGAAAAATAAAAGCAAATTACCAGTTTCCTGTAGAACAAAATGTGAATAGAATAAATTTAACAACTATACTATGTTATCATAGCAACCGAATTTAAAAAAAAAATTTGATGTGATAAAAAATGACACAAGAGAACAAATGCATCAAGTTGTTATGGCAACTAGAGAATGTGGGTTGAAATTTATGTATCCAGAATCCAACAGAATATTCTAAGCAACTAAAATAAACATTTGCTTATTAAAACATCCCCTAAATAGTACTTATCTATAAGCATTAAAGTATTTTTATTATTTTGTCTGCTTTTTCTTTTATTTCCAATGGGTGATTTCATATTGTGAGCATTTGTATTTTCAGTTCAGCTTGTTTTTTGGCAACGGATACACCAAGATGTAATTTGGTTTGCAGAAAATGGTGCAAAAGCCAATTTCAAAATAGCATTTTCAATCATGTTTAGGCTTCTTTTACTCTTTTATTCATTTTTTCTTAAAAAATGTCTGCTCTATCTGGTTTTTCTTCTTAAAGAAGCTCTTCCTTCCTTCATGAATTCAATTCATTATATTCTCTTTACCTGACTTTGGAGATATTCTTGTTAGGCAGAGTGTGGGTTGATGAGTTACATAATAAATTAAGAAATTTAGGAAGCTTTCTGTAATTTTATGCATATATACTTCTTTTAGTAGCATAACAGTTGTTTAGATTAAATTTTCTAGTGGCATCTTCAATTTTCCACCTCATTTTACCCATGCTCCTGTACAGTATCTCACTATATGAACATGAAAGTTACATTCTTTCATGAATCCATTGAGTTGGTAAAAACTTTTTCTATTGCTATTCAAACTATTCTTTAAACCCTTCTATTACTTGGTTAGTTCATAATCATCCTATAACATGCAGCTTAGATGTCAGTTTCCATGGTCGAGCTCATTTGAGCTGTGTCCCTTGCCTTTGTTCTCAAAACACCCTAACATACTATAACTAAGGGCCATTGCCTTTATCAAAATCAATGTGATAAACATCATCATCAGAATAGCAATTACTTGTTAAACATTGTCTGTACTAGTGACTCTGCTAGTACTTCTCAAATGTTATTTCATTTAGTCTTTACAAAAATCTAGGAAGGTGGGTATTATTGCCACCCCTCCCAATTTTATGGATAAGGAAAACTGAGTCCTAGTGACTTAAAACCACTGATTGAGATCACATGCAAAATAAGTTTCAAAAAAAGATATGAAGTCATGTCAAATAAATATGAAAGTCTGTATTCTTTATAATTTAGTCAATCATTGATATTATTCCTTTGATTTGTCTTCCTTTAGACTGAACTTTTTGAGAATGCCCATATGCCTATATGTCTTATCTCTGGTGTCTCCTGCATTGTCAAATAGAAATAGAATGTGAACCACAATTATGAATCATACATAAATTTTTATTTTCTAGTAGCCACACTAAAAAATATAAACGAACAGGTGAAATTAATTTTATTAGTATATTTTGTTTGACATAACCTATATAAAATAATATAATTTCTTTTTTGGCATCAGAGATTTAACCCAGGGGGGCTTATGCACAGAGCTACATCCCCAACCCATTTTTTATTTTTTATTTGGAGACAGGGTTTCACTAAGTTGCTTATAGACTCAATAAATTGCTAAGGCTGGCTTTGAACTTGCAATCCTCCTACTTCAGTCTCCCAAGCTGCTGAAATTTTAGGCATATGCCATTCCACCTGGTCAAAGAAATATAATTTCTACATGTAATTAATATACAAATTAGTGAGATACTCTGCATCTCCTTTTTAGTATGAAATCCTTGAAATCTATTGTATATTTCACATATATACAATATGCCTGATAAGAACATACTCAGAGTGCTCGATTTAAGTGTGTGGAATAATAAATGGATGAATGTATAGAAATGGAGAATTCTTGATTTGCCTTCATAAAGAGAACCAATTCACCTTTATGGAATCCTTAAAAATGGCTATGTCAAAAAAGAACATAGATAGGCAATAGTGTATTGATGTGGCAATAATTCTGGGGTTACTGTCACATTCTGACGTCTTTTAGAGAAAAGCCTGCTCAGTCACTAATGCATAGTGAAGCCCATAGCAGTGTTTCAGTCCTCAAACTTTAACCTTCCAATTTTTGACCATGGCTTGCCCATTCTGTTACAATATATATATTTTATATTTTACTTTATACCACTTTAACCAGTGACTATTAAAAGCAGGTTAAGTGTATATATTTTAAATTATATTAAATCAAATTGGCACATATTCATAATGAGTAAAGTATGTAACAAAGTACCTATTCCAGAAAAATCTTCCATATTAAAGAAGGACTTTTAAATTTCATGGATGCCTTCATTCATACTGCATTTAATATTATTGGTTAAAAAAATCAGCATTTTTTTTTAAAACTTTTATACCACAACAGATCAATTAAGCACTGTGGTCTGTTGTGGTCCAAATAAAACAAAACAAGCAGACAAACAAAAAAGTCATTGACTGGCATCTCAGTGGTACTATTGAGTATTGTAATTATTGACCTTGGGGAAGAAACTTATAAAATAAAATTGATACTTACTGAAATTTTAAAAAATAAAATTATTCCTGATTCAAATTCAATGAAAAAAATTTAGAATCACAAATTTGATGTGGGAAAGACTGACAGTAGAAAAAATATAAGACAAGGATGCCCTCAGTTACTTGTATTTGACACAGGCTAGAAATACTAGCAACAGCAGTTAAGCAAGAGAAAGAAATAAAGTATACTCAAATTAAAAAGAGTAAGGTCAAATTGTCCTGTTTGCACATGATATAATCTAATATAAAGAAAAATGTAAAAACTCTACCCCCAAAACTATTAAAGCTTATTTATGAATTCAATAAAATTGCAGGATACAAAACCAACACAAAAATCAAAGAAGTTTCTATATACCAATAATGAAGTGTTGAGAAGAAATCAATTCCTCTTAACAATAACTATAAAAAAATGCCCAGCAATAAGTTTAACCAAGTAGGTGAATGATCTCTACACTGACAACAATAAATCACTGGGGGAAAGAAATTGAAAAGGACACAAAATAATGGAGTACCCCAGTTTCATAGATTAAAAGAAATAAAAGTATTCACAATTAATTTATTTTAAAATATTTAAAATCAGAAGTATTATGAAAATGTATGCACTATCCAAAGTGATGTACCAATTCAAGGCACTCCCTATCAAAATTCCAATTCTTTAAAGCAATTGAAAAAATTCATATGCAACAACAAGAAAGGCTAAATAGTAAAAGCAATCCTGAGCAAAAAGAACATAGCAGGAGCTATCATGACACCTGACTATAAAGCTACAGTAACCAATGACAACATGGTACAGGCATGAAAACCAATGGAATAGAATACATAACCCAGAAATAAATCCACATATTTATGGTCAGCTGATTTTCAACAAAGATATCAGGGATATATATATAGTAGACAGAAGACAGTTTTTGCAATAAATGGTGCTAAGAAAACTGGATGCCCATATGCAAAGGCCCCTGTCACCATATTAAACAAAATCAACTCAAAGTAGATGCTCTCATCTACTTGGATGTAAAGCTGAAAATTATTAAACTACTAGAATAAAACACAGGATAAATTGCTGAAAATAATAATTTCAGGACCCTGAAAACTGACCAAAAGCATTTACCAAATTGAGAAATATTTATCCAAGAAATTATTACTTAACCTCAGGCAAAACGATGTAAATCAGTGCCATTGTTGCTTGAACCTGCTCCCTTCTCTGCTTCTTCAAGTTCAGCCAGTTTTTAGGACTATTATGTTGGAAAAAGTCATAAGAACCACTGTTTTTTCTGCCTAAGAGTATTTGCTTGATTTGGAGTAAAACATGAAAAAAAAAAAAAAAGTTCATCCATAGTGTCATCGGCCGAAAGAGTAGAAATCTCTATGGCAAGCAAAAAAGAAAAAGAAAAAAGAAAGATAGAAAGCCAGCAAGCCCAGGGCTTAACTGATCTGTTGTGCTTCTGATTAGAGCAAAACAACAAAACAAGTCAGAAGTTTAACAAAGAAATCCAGGAAGTGAGAAGACCATAAAGGACCTTGATAAACTACTCTAAGACTGAAAGCAAAGCCTTCCAACTGCTCAGGTAAGATCAGAAAGGCCCAGCCTTGGGCTGGAGCTGGAGGCTCAGAGGATCAGGTGCTTGCTTGGCATGCACAAGGACTCAGGTTCAAACCCCAGCACCACATACACAAATGCCTAAGCAACAAAAGCAACATGAAAAACTGAATAGAAACTTGATTCTTTCTCTCTCACACACTATCCCTCTGTTTAAAAAAAAAGAGAGAGAGAGAGAGAGAGAGAAAGAAAGAAAGAACCTCTCCATACTCTCCACACAACCCTTGCAGAAATGAGGGTGCACACTGCAGAGGAGACAGAAAAGTGCTCAAAGAAAATAAAAGTTGGCCTTGATATGAACTGAGAATGGTCTCCCCAAACCAAGGCAGATGCCCTGGCTGTTTCAACTGGCTCACTGATTTAAAATACTCAGGCAAATGTAAAGTTGCTGGTTTAATTTTCAGATCCTTGAACCATTTTTAATTTCATTATTGTACAAGGTGAAAGGTAAGGATCCAATTTCAGTTGTCTGCTTATGGCTGTCCAGTTTGTCCAACACCATTTGTTGAACAGGCTGTCCTTCTTCCAGACCATGTTTTTGCCCCTTTTACCAAATATTAGATAGTTAAAGATTTGAGAGTTTGTCTCGGTATCTTCTATTCTGTTCCATTGGTCTTCAATATAAATTTGAGAATTGCTTTTTCTATATCTGTGAAGAATGTCATTTGTATCTTGATGAGGATTGCACTGAATTTTTATAGGGCTTTTGATAAAATGACCATTTTGATTATATTGATTCTGCCTAACCAAGAACACGGAATGTTTTTCCTTCTACTCAGGTCTTCTGCAATTTCTTTTTTAAATGTTTGATCATTTTCATTGTAGAGGTCCTTTATATCCTTTGTTAGATTGATGCCCAATACTTTATTCTATTTGAGGCAATTGTGAATGGGACAGACTTTCTGATTTATTTTTCATTGGACTTGTTTCTGGAGTACAGGAAAGCTAATGATTTATGAGTATTGATCTTATAACCAGCCACTTTGCTGAAATCGTTTATAAGCTCTAGAAGTCTTCTGGTCAAGCTTATAGGGTCTTCTAGGTATAGGATCATGTCACCAGCAAATAGAGACATTTTGACTTCCTCTTTTCCTATTCGAATTCCTTTGATTTCCTTCTTTTGTCTGATGGCTTTGGCTAGGATTTCAAGGACTATATTGAATAAGAGTGGTAAAAGTAGACAACCTTGTCTTGTTCCAGGGGAAATGCTTTCATTCTTTCTTCACTGAGCATAATGTTGGCTATGGGTCTGTCATAAATGGCTCTTACAAAATTAAAGTATCTTCCTTTGATTCCTATTTTTCTCCAGAGTTTCGAGCATAAACGGGTGCTGAATTTTATCGAAGGCCTTTTCTGTGTCAAGTGAGATGATTATATGATTTTTATTTTTAATTCTTTTAAGGTGGTGAATTATATTTATTGATTTGCATATGTTGAACCAGCCCTACTTTCCTGGAATGAAGCCCACTTATCACAATGTATTATATTTTTAATGTATTTTTGGATCCAGATAGCTAGAACTTCATTAAGGATTTTAGCGTCTATGTTCAACAGGGAAATTGGTCTGTAGTTTTCTTTTCTTGATGCATCTTTTTTGGGCTTTGTTATCAGATTTATATTTGCTTCATAAAAAGTGTTTGGGGGTGTTCCAGCCCTTTCAATTTCATGGAAAAGCTTATAGAGGATCAATGTTAATTCTCCTGTAAAAATCTGGTAAAATTCTGCCGTGAATCCACCAGGTCCTGGGCTTTTCTTGTTGGAAGGCCTTTGATTGCTGATTCGATTTTGCTCTCGGAGTTTGGTTGGTTTAGATTTTCAATATCCTCTGGTGTTAATTTGGGAATGTCATATGTGGCCTGATATTTGTCTATTTCTTCCAGATTATCAAACTTGGCAGAGTATAATTTTTCAAAATAAGTTCTGATAATCTTCTGGATTTTGGTTGAGTCAGTGGTGATACCTTTGTTTTCGTCTTTGATTTTATTGATTTGCATCACTTCATTCTTCCTCTTGGTGAGGTTGGCAAGGGGTCTGTCCATCTTATTTAATTTTTCAAAGAACCAACTCTGTTTCATTGATAATTTATATATTTTTGTTCTCAATTTCACTTATTTCAGCTCTGATTTTAGTTATTTCATGTCTTCTATTAGGTTTGGGATTGGATTGTTCCTCTTTTTGCAGGGATTTGAGTTGGAGCATAATATTATTTATTTGGGATCTTTCCTGATTTCCTGAGTGATGAGTCACTCAGTGCTATGATTTTACCTATGGAAATTAAACCAGCAACTTTACAATTGCTTGAAGAAAAGTAGGATCAACACTACATGTCACAGGGGTCGGCATCACCTTCCTTAACAAGACTCCCATAGCACAGGCATTAAAGCCAAGAATAAATGAATTGGTTGCCATTAAATTATAAAACTTCTGCACAGCTAAAGAATTAGTCAAGAGTGTCAAGAGAGAACCTACAGAATGGGAGAAAATCTTTGCCTGCTACACCTCAGATAGAGGGCTAATATCCAAATATACAAAGAACTCAAAAAACTGAACACCAAAACCACAAATAATCCAATCAATAAATGGGCTAGGTAGGTAAATAGAAACTTCTCAATGAGGAAGTCCAAAAAGCCAATAAATATATGAAAAAATGCTCTACATCACTAGCAATCAGAGAAATGCAAATCGAAACTTCACTGAGGAGATAGAAGATGGCGGCCACCCCAGCAGCAGTGACTCCGAGACGCTCCTGAGACTCACCTCACGCTGCAGGACTGCAGGTGGATTCCCATGGTAGGACGAAGCTCCCAGTGTGGGCAAACTTTACCTCCCACTATTTTTTTTTTAACTCCAAAGGAATAGTGTGGAGCATTAACGAAAATAAAGGAGGAAGTTTGTAGCACCTGTGTGACCGGCCCCACACCCGGGGGGAGGGGAGCTTCCCCGAAGGGGAGGAAACGGAGCAAGTTTCCTAATCAAATACCCTAATCTGGCCTCAAACTCCCTGATCTGACTGCTCTTCATTTCCATGAACTTGGAATTAAGTTTGGGAATTAATTGCTCACATTAGCGAACTTACAGCTGTTCCTGTGAGCGGCAGCAGCCGGCGCCCGATTGTGACGTTGCCCTGAGGGTGGGGCCGGCTGCTCAGCAAAAAACGCTCTTGGGGTCTCAGCTGCCACGGTCAGAAGACCAGAATCTAAAACGGAGCAAGGGAGCGAGTTTCCTAACCAGGTACCCTAACTCATCCGGCTGCGAACTCCCTAATCTGACTGCTCCTAATTTACCTAATCTTGCATAAAGCGCTGGGAATTAATTGCTCACATTATCGAACTCGCAGCTGTATGTGCGGCAGCCGGCCACCACTGTGATGTGTCCCTGAAGGCAGGGGACCCAGCAGCATTACAGGACCTCAATCCCTGGGACCAGAAACAGAAGTTCCTGCCCCCCCACCAACTAACCATCTGCCCGGGGGGCTGTAGCAAACTGCAATTCACCTCTCTAGCTCCCAAACCTCTCAGTTGGTGATCTTCTGCCCTTTGGTCCATCCCTTTTCCCACCCAAATAGGAGGACCTGTGAACACAGCTTGCTACAGCAGGCAGCATCACTCTATAGGGGATCCTCTGCTTTAGCCTCTCCTTGAAATCTGCCTCAGGAAGCTTTGAATATACGGGACAGCTCGGGCTTCACCTTAGCATCTGAGCTCCTTGCACAGTCAAGGCTGCAAAGGCCTGGACCTCTCTAGCAGGGCACCTCCTAGTGCTTGTAACAGAGAATCACATAAGCACTGGCACGATCTGCACCATCTTCCATGGGTTTCACTCAACCCCACAGAGCAGCTCTTAGGACTCAGGAAGATCATAAGACATGCAAAGTGGGTCACCAGTGATCCTGAGGAAGCGGGTCTCAGACTGGCCACTCTCCTTGGATTAGTTAGAGACCCACACATCTACAATAGGATCAACTCAATTGTCTACAACTTCTGAGCCCCAGGTCCAAGAAATATTTAGAGTGTGGTTTGGCAGAAGGCAACCATCTCAGGATTACAGCCCAGGGAGAGCTGAATACCCCTTTGCAACAAAAAATGTTGAGGAGATCCTCTAAGAAAATCCAGGCCACTGGACTCAACCAATCTGCTTCTCCCCAAACAAGCTCAACTCTGAAGAATCCCCAGCTTGATGTCGGATTTGATCATACCACCACATGATACATACCTCCTGATCTAAGGGCCAGAAAATCTCAGAACTGTACCAACTAGTTTGGGGGGGGTTCTTTTTTATTTCTTCATTTTTTTCTTTTATTATTTTTTTTAATTATATAACTTTTTTTTTTTAAAACAGGAATCCGGCTGGAAAATAATATCTTTAAATTTTTAACATTACTGTGGGTTTGGGGTTTTTTTTTTCCTTTTTCTTTTCCTTTTTTTTTCCTCTGCTCCTTTCTTGCCTTACGATTAATACTGAATTTTGGTGTTGGTGGATGTAAATACATATCTGTGTGTATGTATTGGTAATTGGCTCTTATTTCTTTAGGTCTTATTGAAACCTACTGCTAACTTTTTTCTCCACTGTACTCTGGTAATCCCTAAATATAAACATCTTTCTCTCATTCTCACCCCAAGTCTTTACCCTACCCACATCCCAGTTCTATGTTTTCCTTAGTCCTAATAGAATAACCTACTCCCCCCAATCCCTAGTTCCCCTGTACTCTATAATAGGTGTGATTTTATACCTCCCCAATTCACTTCCTTGAATTCCTAGTTAAATCCTTCTCCCCAATTTCAGAGAGACCCTAATACCTGAAGAAATTGACACTCCTCAAAATGGGTACTTGCTTGGTATCATACTACACAGTGAGAGTTCTCTCAAAGAAAGCTGCTACTATTGGTGCTAATCATCAGCTCATCTGTTTTAGTTGAAACGGACTAGTATTTGCACCTATAGCCTCTCAAATTCTCACAGAACCATCTGGCATCTTCAGCTCTATATTGACCAAATTACTCCTCTTCACAACTAAGCAAAGTCATAAGCAGCTCCAATTTCTCCAACAAGAGTAACAAGGGTGAAATAAAAGACAAGCTCTCTGACTCAGAAAATGAGGATAAGGGGAAATAACTTTCCCCCTCAAACCCAGAGCTCTCCACCCAAGGATCCCATAGCCGGGGCCCTATATGAAAACCAAAGAAATTGTATCATCATTATGATTAGTAATGCAATGAAATAGTTGAGAGAGGAAATAAGGAAAGAGATCAAAGAGCAATTTCAAGAGATGAGAGATGAATTCTACGGAGAAATTAAGGATCATAGCCGGGGCCCTAGATGAAAACCAAAGAAATTGTATCATCATTATGATTAGTAATGCAGTCAAAGAGTTGACAGAGGAAATAAGGAAAGAGATCAAAGAGCAATTTCAAGAGATGAGAGATGAATTCTACGGAGAAATTAAGGATCAATTCCAGGAGATGAAAGATCAGCTGTACAAGGATATTGACATTATGAAAAAAGATGTAGCTGAGCTATGAGGATTGAAAAACACAGTTAACCAATTCAAATCTTCACTGGAATACACCAACACCAGAGTAAACTCCACTGAAAATAGAACTGCAGCACCTGAAGAACAAGTATCGGACAATGAGGATCGCCTAAACAATGTAGAAATCAAAGAAGAAAAACAAGATAAACAGCTTTTTTTACATAATCAGAACTTCCAAGAAATATTTGATGAGATGAGGGGTAATAATCTGAAAATCATTGGCCTGGAGGAAAACTCCAAACAGCAAACAAGGGGATTCAGGAACCTTTTAAACAAAATCATAAGTGAGAACTTCCCTCATTTTGCTATTGATCCACATCCAAGATGCTTATAGAACGCCAAATAGACCTAATCAATGGAGAAACTCACCAAAACATACCATTAACAAATTTAATAACAGAAAAATTAAAGAGAGTATTCTAAAAGCTGCTAGAGGAAAGCTCGAAATCACATTCAGAGGCAAACCTATTCGGATCACTATGGATTTTTCAGAACAAACAATGAAGGCTAGAAGAGCTTGGAACAATATCTTTCAAGTGTTAAAAAATAGCAACTTTCAACCAAAGATAATAGATCCGGCAAAACTCAGCTCCAAATACGAAGGGGAAATTAAATACTTTAACGATAAACTCATGCTT
>PVKS010030083.1:0-24721 GCA_004027875.1 Aplodontia rufa | reverse complement strand
TTTTTTTTTGTTCTCAATTTCATTGATTTCAGCTCTAATCTTGATTATTTCCTGTCTTCTGCTGGCTGTGGGGGTTAGATTGTTCTTCCTTTTGAAGGGCTTTGAGATGAAGCAGAAGCTTATTTATTTGGGATCTCTCTTCATTTTTAATGTGGGTATTCAGTGCTATAAATTTTCCCCTTAGGAAAGCTTTCATGCTGTCCCAGAGGTTTCGATATGTTGTGTCTTCATTTTCATTCTCTTTCAAGAATTTTTGGACTACTTCTCTTATGCCTTCTTGGATGCATTCTTCATTTAATAGGGTATTATTCAATCTCCATGAATAAGTGTGTTTTCTGTTATGATTATTACTGTTGATCACTAGGGTCATAGCATTGTGGTCTGAAAGGATACATGGGATGATGTCTACTTTTTTATATTTGCTGAGATTATCTTTATGAACAAGAATATGATCTATTTTGGAAAAGGATCCATGTGCTGCAGAGAAGAAGGTGTATTCTGCTAACTTTTGATGGAAAATTCTATATATGTCTATTAAGTCCATTTGATTCATAGAGTTATTTAGGCTGGTGATTCCTTTATTGATTTTTTGTTTTGATGATCTGTCTAATGGTGACAGCAGAGTGTTGAAGTCTCCCAGTATTATTGTGTTGTGATCCACGAGTGGTTTGATGTCATGAAGTAATTTATTCATACGGTTGGGTGCACTGTTGTTTGGAGAGTAAATATTACCTTCCTATTGATGGGTTCCTTTAGTACTAAGTAGTGGCCTTCTTTATCTCTTCTGATTGATTTATGTTTGAAATTTACTTTGTTGGATATAAGTATAGCGACGCCAGCTTGTAAGCATGGTAGTTTTTCCCCATCCTTTTACCCTAAATCTGTGGATGTCTTTGCTTGTAGGTGAGTTTCTTGTAAGCTGCATATGGTTGGATTTTGTTTTTTGAGCCAGTCTGCAAGTCTATGTCTTTTGAGTGGTACATTAAGATCATTCACATTCAGTGTTAAAATAGAAGTGTGTAATTGATTCATAGTCATTGTGTCTTATTTAGCTTGGTTAGTTATTGCTGAGTGATACTTTTACTGAATTTCTTCAGTTTGTGGGTTTTGGGTATCAACTGCTTGCTTGTCTGTCTGGAGTGTTTCCTTGAGAATTCTTTGTGGGGCATGTTTTCTTTTGACGAATTCTGCCAGTTTTGTTTTATCATGAAAAGTTCTTATTTCTCCATCAAATTTGATGCTGTGTTTTGCTGGGTATAGAATTCTTGGCTGCATGTTGTGGTCATTTAGATGTTGAAAGATATTATTCCAAGACCTTCTTGCTTCCAGCGTCTGGGTTGAAAAGTCACAGACAATTCTTAATGGCTTGCCTCTGAATGTGATTTGGCGTTTCTCCCTTGATGCTTTTAATATTGTTTCTTTGGTATCCCTATTGTACATTTTGAATATTATGTGTCTTGGTGAGTTTCTGTTTTGATTAGACCTATTGAGTGTCCTGTAAGCTTCCTGGATGAGCATGTCTGATTCTTTTTTTATGTGAGAAAAATTTTCATTCACAATTTCTTTGAGAATATTCCTCATACCATTGGTACGTGTCTCAATTTCTTTATTCCAATTACTCTCAGATTGTTTCTTCTCATTCCATCCCAGACATTTTTAAAATTCTGGTCATGATCTCTTAATTGTTTTTCTTTTTTATGTTGGTGAGCTCTAGCTTGATCAACCTGTCATCATTGTTGGACGTTCTTTGTTCAATAGCAGAGGTTCTATTTTCTACTGAAGTTATAGTCTATTATTGAATTCTTGCATGGTCCCTCTCACGTCATTGACTGTTGATTTTAGGTCTGAAACTTCCTTTTTGAGGGAATCGATTTCTTTAATAATTGAGTTTCACAACTCTTTAGTCTTCTCATTTATTCCCTTCATTATCTCTTCTTTTAATTCGTTGTTCCTTTTTGTTATCAACTCATTGATATATTGTTCTAGATTTTCATCCTGGTCCCTGGGATAGCCCCCTTACTAGGGGAGTTTTGGGATTGATGTAAACCTCTTCGAGTTTGATTTCTCATGTGTGAAGAGATTCTTCTCTCTTATTTGACTGGTGAACCCTTTGTGGAAGGAATACAAGATTTGGTGGTTCTTTTTCCTGTCTCCTGCCATAAGGACTAAGCTGTTGGATTGGGAAATCTGTCCAGACCCTTGCTTGAAATGCAGGTTTGTCAGGAAAGTTGATTTCAAAAGACTACCCCCTTTACTCTGAACTGTTTGTTACTCTTACAGATTTCCAACACCTCATGCGCTAGTAGCAAATTGTCAATATGCACAACCAAAGCTTACAGTAAACAGTAGTAAATTAGTTATTTGGAACAGACTTTTGAATTCATCCTATGCGACTAGTGTTAGGGATAATCGATATTTATGGTGACACTAGTATTTAACTACTACATATGTCAGACTACAAGAACAAATGTTATTCAGATTCATAATTACAGCAGTAATCATTACGCAGCCTTAATAGTGGGGGGTTGAAGAGAGTTAACTAATTGGGAGTTGGGGGGGTGTTAATGCCAGTGAAATTAAGAGAGGAGATTATGTAGACCAATTATGTACAGTGAGAAAGTGGAGGAGGTAAAGAATTTGCTGTAGAAAGAAAAAGAAATTGCTAAAAGGAAAAAATTTGAAAAGAAAAAAAATTTAAAAAAATTACTAAATTTAAAACAAAGGAGAAAAGAAAATATAGATCCAAAGGGAAGCTAGGTTAGCTGTGGCCTAATATAGGAAGGGTAAAAGAGTTATTACTAACTTTTGGGTGATCATTTAAGGGAAGAAGTTATCCCTGTGAATTATGTTTGTCAGGCATAATATATTTCAAATACTATATGCACTGACCAGAATCCTTCTTCTCAAGAATGAGGACAAGGACAGACAGGATGGGATAAGAGGGAATAAGAGAGATGATAAATAGGGAAAAAGAAAAAGAAAAACCTAAAGACAGGCTGTCAAAACAGGAAGAAATATTATTGTTAATTTTTTCCTAAAAGAAGAAAAAAGAAAGAAAAAAAAATGGATGCCCCTCGAAATTAACAGGGCAGGGAAACAAAAACAGCTAGTGTTTTTATATAGCAAAGAACCAGTAAACTTTTCCAGTTATCACATTAGTACACATCTAGAACATGCAAGGAACAACAGAAAAAAAAATCTTAATAGTAAAAACTTGAAAGTATACTTAGTAAGAGTGTCTCTGGTCTGGTCCTTTTGGGAGATCTTCACTTTCTGTCTGAGTATGAAAGGCTGGGTCACTCAGTTGGGGCTTTCAGGGGATCCAAAAGTCAGAAGTCTTATGTTTTCAAAGCTCTGTCTGCTGGTGGTTGCTGAAACTGACTCCTGTGACATTAGAGCTGGAGCAAGAAGATCCGTGGGCTTAACAGGGAATATCCTTCTGTCTATGGTGGAAGTGGTTAGCGCTGAGCAATGCTCTCCGTTACTTCACTAACCCAAACCCCTTATGTTAAAAGGATTCTGGGCCTGATCCAAGCCTTCTCCTCCCGATTCAGCCTGTGGTCTTTGGCTGGCTCCAGATGCAGTTTTAAGAGCCTGCTTTGCAGACCTAAGGAGGGCTGGCCCTAGTTGGTTGAGGGGTGTGGAATTCTCCAAGGGTTTTAAAGATGGATGCTCGGCTCTCACGTCCTCACAGCTCCTGCCCCTGCTTCCGCAGTGCAACCTGCTTCTCTGAGCTTGTATGTAGGCAGCTTCCGGATACTGATCTCGCCGCCAGAGAGAGAATAAACACGGGAAGTGACTTTGCAAAAATGCTTTCTTTAAAGCACTGTGGGTTTTCTGCACTGGTATGTTCATAGGCTGTTGGTCCCCTTCCCCTGTCCCGGGTGGAATGTAAGCAAGGGAGAGCTGCCTCGGCTGTGTCCCACCTGGGACAGAAGAGAAAAGAAATCCACTGGTTTCTCCCAAGTCACTGCTCCTCAAAACCACTGAGCAAATTAGGACTGGAGTTTCAAGATGCTAATCCCCCAAGCGCACCTCAAAATACTGGAGAAGAGCTGGAGATTTCCCGTTCAGTCTTGGAGCTGCTGGGGAAGCCTTCTTTCTTCAGATTGCCATCTTGATAATCTCTTCTTCAGTATTCTTTCATTTACTTTTTTTTTTTTGGTGACTTTTGATCCAAAAAAATTCCAGAACTTTACTAGTCCCATTGTATGTTTTAAAAGAGAAGTAATGTTTTCAAAATAGTAAATGACTAGTAGAGAAATGAAAAATTTCTCTCAAATTTTATATAGTGAAGAATAATTAATTTTTAGATAGTGAAGAATAATTAATAAATACATAAGTTATTTCCTGAAACTTTATGGAGTTATATAGTTAACAGACTAGTTTTGCATTAATTATCAGTGACCTGATATTTATCAGAGGACCATTAATAAATGAAATTGCTTCCATCCAATATGCAGAGAGAGCCCCTACTTATGAAGAGAGAGCATCATCCAAAAGTTTGTTTAAAAGTTGCTTGCCTGGGTCTTTTCCCCCATATTTCTTTTAGTGTATCATAGTTGAACATAACAGGATTTGTTGTTACATGTTTCTACATGCACATAATAGAACAATATAATTTGGCCAATATCATTCCTTAGTATTTTTCCTTTTTCATCTAATTTGCATGTCTTTGATTCATTTTATCGCGTTCGACCAGCGAAGCAGCAATAACGACATGTACACTCTTGTTGCTTGCGGAGATCTCTCTTTATTCAGGAAGTCAAACAGCTTAAATAGTAAAAGTGAACCAATCCGTAGGGTGTTGCTATGAGGAAGAAAACTCTGCTGCCAGCTCCTATTGGTTGACCCTAGGTGGTCAGATGTTGCAAGCAGAAGAACCAGGAACAGCAAGAGGTCAGCTGACTTGGTTTGGCCAGCCACCAGCCGCCAGCCACCATCTTCAAGCTGCCTGTGTGGCGTGGCCCCCAGGTGCCGCCCACCACACCATTTTGAGTTGATTTTTGTGCAGGGTGAGATGTAAGGGTCTAGTCTCATTATTATAATTGTAGATAACCAGTTCCTCCAGCACCATTTGTTAAAAAGGCTATGTTTTCTCCATTGCATGATTTTGGCACCTTTGTCAACCATTGATGTATGTGTCTGTTTTTATACCTGTGCTATTGAATTTTTGTTACTATAACTCTGTAAAATAATTTGAGGTCAAGTATTATGATACCTTTAGCTTTTTTTTTTGCTTAGAACTGCTTTGGCTTTTCTGGGTCTTTTTATTATGAATTTTGGGACTTTTTTTATGGTTTGTGAAGAATGTCATTGGTATTTTGATGGGGATTGTGTTGAATCTGTATATTACTTTTGGTAGTACAGCTCTTTTAACAGTATTCTGCCTATCCATGAGCATGGGCAGACTTTCTATCTTCTTGTGTCTTCTTTAATTTTTTGTTCAATGTTCTATAGTTTCATGTCCTTGGTTGGTTTTATTCTTATGTGTTGTCCTTTTTAGGGCTTTCTCTTGTCAAAGTGACCTAGAGTGATCTAGATTTAGATTCTCTCATAGGTATGTTATCCACTTTCTACAGCCTTTGTGTTAATTCTGTTTTTGCTGTAATAGCCAAGCATTCCAACCACTGAGCCACCACTCCAGCCCCACACATGTGACTTTTTATTAAGTCTGCAATAAAGGAAAGCCCTGAACCAGATGGATTCTCAGCTAAGTTCTACCATACTTTAAAAGAAGATCTAATGCCACTTTTCTTAATTATTCCATGAAATAGGGAACACTCCCTAATTCATTCTATACTAATTCATTCACTAATACTAAAACTAGATAAAGATATATCAAGGAAAGAAAACTTATAGACCAGTATTACTGATGAACGTATACATAAAAATTCTTAATAAAATTAGATAATAACATTAGCAATTCACATTCAGAACCACATTAAGAATATTGTAAACCATGATCAAGTTGGTTTCATCTCAGGGATACAAGATTGGTTTAACATAATAAGTCCATAAATGTAATTCATCACATAAATAGAATTAAGGACAAAAAATCACATGATCATCTTAGTAGATGCAGAAAAAAGTAAAATGGAATCCTTTACCCATTCATGTTAAAAATACTTAAGAAACTAGAACTAGAAGGAACTTACATCAACATCATATAAAGGCTATATATGACAGAGAAGAAATGAAAGCATTTCCTCTAAATTCAGGAACAAGACATGGATGTCCATTCTCACCACTCCAATATAATTCCTGAATGTTGAAACCAGTGAATCCAGCAAAAGGAAATTAAAGAGATAATTAAAGGAAAAGAAGAAATCAGATTATCTCTTTTTACTGATGACATGCTCCTATACGTAGAAAAACAACAACAAACCCCAAACCCAAAGAACTCAAGCAGAAGAATTCTAGAGCTGATAAACAGATTCAGCAAAGAAATATTATAGAAGAGAAACATATAAAAATCAATAGCCTTCCTGTACTAATAATGAACCTGCTAAGAAGGAAATCAGGAAAACAATTCCATTCATAATAGTCTAATAATACAATAAAATATAGTGGAATAAATTTAATCAAGGAAGAGAAAGTTCTCTATAATAAAAATGATAAAACACTGAAAAAATAAAATGGAGAAGACCTTAGAAGATGGAAAGACCTCTCATGTTATTTGATAGTCAGAAATAATATTGGCAAAATGGCCATATTATTGAAAGCAATACACAGATTCAATACAATCCCCATGTAAATAAATACTAATGACATTCTTTTTTTTTTCTTTTCTTTTTTTTTCAGGGCTGAGGATCGAACTGGGGACCTTGCACATGCTAGGCAAGCATTCTGCCACTGAGCTAAATCCCCAACCCCGACATTCTTTATAGAATTAGAAAAAGCAGTCCTAAAATTTATATAGAAGAATAGAAGATTTAGACTAGTCAAAGCAGTCCTGAGCAAGAAGTGTGATGCTAGAGGCACCACAGTACCTGGGTTAGAGTGATTAAAACAGCATGTTATTGGCATCAAAACAGACATGAAGATCAGTGGAACAGAAAAGAAGACACAGAGACAGACCTATATGGTTACACTTGACAGAGGTACCAAAAAACATATGTTGGAGAAAAGATAGCCTTTTTAGAAAATGGTGCCGAGAAACTAGATATCCATGTGTAGAAGGATGAAACTAGATCCCTCTTACCTTGCACAAAACAATCAGCTGCAAGTGGATCAAATACCTATGAATTTGACAAAAAACACTGCAGCTATACCAAAACACTGCAACTACTAGACGAAAACGTTGGGTCAAAAAATTGAACTGTTTTATCTAAAAATTTTACAGTTGGTGAGTCTGTAGATGGTCTTAGGTAATTCTATATATCTCAGCAGTATTATTTCTACTGTTCAGTTGTATCTTCTTTAATTTCTTTCACCTATGTTTTTAGTATGTAGGTCTTTTTCTTGCTTGAATAAATATATTTCTAAATATACATATGTGTGAGTGTTTCGTAGCTATTGAAAATCAGTATTATCGAGTCCCTGCTCAGGACCAACTGGAGGAGGTTCCCCTCTGGAAGCTGCCACCCTCCACCAGATGCCCCATGTGCCTGTCTAGGCCTCTTTGATTCCCTCTGGCAGGTGCTCAGGACACAACCAGCAGGACCCCCATCCAGAGCAGCCCCTCTAAAGACCAACTGGAGAAGGCGCCTGACTTGGAACAGCCACTGTCTATCTGATGCCCTGCATACCTGTTCAGGTTTCCTTGACTCCTGCTGGCAGGTGCTCAGGACACTACCAGCAGGACCCCTATCCAAGCAGCCCCTGCTCAGGACCAACTGGAGGAGGTTCCCAGAACAACCCACGTACAGATCTATAACCTTGAGCCTATAACAAAAAGGTAGAGCAAAATGAGTTCCCAGGCAGAAGTAGCATCTGGAAGAAGGTGATCATCAAAGAGGTGGTGGCTGATCTGACCCTTTGACTTGCAAGGAAAAACCACCTGGAGTACTGCCTACCTTCCATGTAGGAAATCTCAATTCAGAGATTAAGAAGAAGCTCTTCAGAAATGAGGAATCAAGCAAGTAGAGGTTCACCTCAAACCCACAGCTCTCCTAAAAAGGATGCCACAGATAGGTGTCAAGATGAAAACCTTGAAAAATTCATCAGTGATGTGATTACTCAAAAGAACAATGAGCTAAAAGAAGATATAATGAAGGGACTAAGTGAGAAAACTCAAGAGATGAAAGACTCTATTATCAAAGAATAGACACACTTAAGAAGGAAGTAACAGCTAAAATCTGCAGTCAATAACATGAAGGAATCATGGAAGAATTTAATAATAGACTAACTCCTATAGAAAACAGAACCTCACCTCTTGAAGAAAGAACTTCTGACAGTGAAGACAGGTTGAGCAAGCTAGAGCTAAGAAATGACAAAAAAGAAAAAAAACTCACAGAACATGAACAGAATTTTTAAAATGCCTGGGATGAAATGAGAAGAAACAATTTAAGAGTAATTGGCATACAGGAAGAAATCAAAATAAAAAAGAATGGGATAAGGAGTGTTCTCAAGAAAATTGCTAAAGAAAATTTTGCCCATATAAAAATAGAGTCAAGTATGCTCATTCAGAAAGATTGTAGGACACCAAATAGGCCTAATCAAATGAGAAGCTCACCAACACACATCATATTCAAAATGTACAACAGGGAAATCAAGGAAAGAATATTGAAAGTGGCAAGGGACAAATGCCAAATCACATTCAGAAGCAAACCAATAAGAATCACATTTGACTTGTCAGTTCAGACACTAGAAGTGAGAAGATCTTGGAAGGAGGTCTTTCAATGCCTGAATGAACATTACATGCAGCCAAGAATACTACACCCAGTAAAACTCAGTTTCAAATTTGAGGGGGAGGTAAGAACTTTTCATGATAAGAACATACTTGTAGCATTTGTGAACAGAAAGCCACCATTACAAAGAATTCTCAAAGATTAACTCCAGATAGAAGAACCAGCTAACATTCCTCAAAACCTACAATCAGAGGAAATTCAAAGGTACAATATATCAATAGACAACTAAGACCCCACAGAACTTACTAATAAAACACAATGAGTACGAATCACAACCACATAACTATTCTGAATGTGAATGGTCTCAGTGCACCAACCAAAAGACACAGACTAGCACATTGGATCAAAAAACAAAATCCAACAATATGCTGCTTACAGGACACCCACCTTACAGCCAATGACACTCACAGGTTAAGGGTGAAAGAATGGAAAAAAATCTACCAGGCGTATGGCCCAAGAAAGCAAGCTGGAGTTGCAATTCTTATATCCAACATAGTGGATTTCAAACATAAATTAATCAAAAGAGATAAAGAAGGCCACTACATCCTAGTAAAGGGGACAAAATATACTCTCCAAACACCAATGCCCCCAACTATGTGGAAAAAATACTCCAAGATATAAAACCACTTGTGGACCTCAACACAATAGTACTGGAAGACTTTAACACTCCTCTATCACTGATAGACAGATCATCAAAGCCAAAAAACATATCCAGTCTACACAACACCATAAATCAAATTTAACAGATATCTACAGAATATTCCACCCCAAATTGGCCGAGTTTATCTTCTTCTCAGCAGCACCTGGATCCTTCTCCAAAATAGATCATATTCTAGTTTACAAAGGAAATCTCAGCAAATATAAAAAAGTAGATATTATTCCTTGTATCCTATCAGACCATGATGCCATGACCCTAATAATTAATAGCAAAAACCATGTTACAACACACACATATGTGTGGAAATTGAGTAATATCCTATTAAATGAGGAATGGATTCAAGAAGACATGAGAACAGTAACTAAGGAATTTTTGGAAGAGAATGAGAATGAAGATACAACATATCGAAACCCCTGGGACAGCATGAAAGCATTCTTAAGGGGAATATTTATTGCACTAAATGTCTACATTAAGAATCAGGAGAGGAGTTGGGGATTTAGCTCAGGGTAGAGCACTTGGCTAGCATGTGCAAGGCCCCGAGTTTGGTCCTCAGCCCTGGAAAAAAAAAAAAAAAAGACAAAAGGAAGTACAGTCTAATCCCAAAGCCAGCAGAAGACGGGAAATAATTAAGATCAAAGCTGAAATCAATGAAATTGAGAACAAAAAATTGATGAAACAAAGTGCTGATTCTTTGAAAAAATAAATAACGCTGACGGACCCCTAGCTAATCTAACTAAAAGAATCAAAGCAAATCAACAAAATCACCAATGAAAAGGGGGTGATCACCACTGACTCCCTTGAAATCAAACAGATTATCAGAACATATTTTCAAAACCTAAACTCCTCTAAATCAGATAATCTGGATGACATGGACAAATTTCTAGACACATACAACATCCCCACATTGACAGAAGGTGAAATTGAAATCCTTAACAGCCCAATAACAGGCACTGAAATCCATACAGAAATTAAAAGTCTTCAAAGAAGAAAGTCCAGGACCTGACGGATTCTTTGCAGAGTTTTACCACACCTTTGAAGCAGAGCTAACACCTCTCCTTATGAAGCTATTCCAAGAAATTGAAAAAGAACACTCACCAAACACTTTTTGTGAAACAACCATAACGCTGATACAAAAACCCAACAAAGAAAAATTGAAAAAAGATATCTACAGACCAACATGCTCATAAATATCAACGCAGAAATCCTTATAAGGTTCTTGCAAACTGCATTCAAAAACACATCAAGGAAATAATTCATCTTGATCAAGTGGGCTTCATTCCAGGGATGCAAGGCTGATTCAACATATGCAAATCAATACATGTGATTCATTACTTAAACAGAATTGAGAAAAACCATATGATGATCTCAATAGATGTAGAAAAGGCCTTTGATGAAATCCAGTATCTGTTTATGCTCAAAACTGTACAGAAAATGGGGATCAAAGGAACTTAACTTTGTAAATGCCATATATAACAAACCTTAAGCTAGTATAATACTAAATGGAGAAAGGTTGAGAGTATTTCCTTTAAACTTGGGAATAGGACTAGGCTGCCAGATCTCACTAGTTTTATTCAGTGTAGTCTTTGAGACCCTCTGTGGAGCAATCAGGCAAGAGAAGAAAGTGAAAGGGATAAAAAGGAAGGAAGTCAAACTATTCCTTTTTGCTGATGACATGATCTTAAAGCTGGAGATTAAAAAAAAATACTCCAGAAAACTGCCAGAGCTAATAAACAGATTTAGCAAAGTAGCAGGCTCCCTTATCAACACCTATAAATCAATAGCTTTCCTATACACTAACAATATTAGGGTAGAAGAAGAAATCATTAAGTAGGTCCTATTCACAATATCCTCTAAAAGAATCAAATACTTGGGAATTAATCTAACAAGAGAAGTAAAAGTCCTACCAGGAAAATTTTTGAACACTGAAAATAGAAATTGCAGAAGACCTGAGAAGATGGAAAGATGTTCTGTGCTCTTGTTTAGGCAGAATTAATATAATTAAAATGGCCATTTTGGCAAAATCACTATACAGATTCATTGCAATCTCCGTCAAGATTCTAATGTCATTCTTGTAGATATCGAAAAAGCAATTCTCAAATTGATTTGGAACAACATGAAACCCAGAAGAGTGAAACCATTATTAAGCAAGAAGGATGAAACAGGTGGTTTTGCAACACCAGATCTAAAAGTATACTATAGAGCTGTAGTGTTAAAAAACAGCATGGTACTGGTATCAAAATAGGAATGAAGACTAGTGGAATAGAATAAAAGACTCTGAGACAAACCCACAAATCTTTAAACATCTGATCTTTTGACAAAGGGGGTCAAAATATAACATGGAGGAAAGTCAGCCTATTCAACAAATGGTGCTGGAAAAACTGGACAGGCATTTGCAGGAAGTTAAAATTAGATCCTTATCTCTCACCTTGCAAAAAAATTAAATCTAAATGGATTTGGAATTAGGAATCAAACCAGCTACCATACAACTGCTAGAGGTAAAATTAGGACTAACCCTCCAGCATATGAGAATTGGCAACAACTTCCTCTACAAGACCTCTAAAGTGAAAGAATTACAGTAAAAAATCAGTGAGTGGGATGCCATTAAACTAAAAAGTTTATGTATAGCCAAGGAAATAGTCAAAACAGTGAAAAGACAACCTACGTAATGGGAGAGAATCATGGCCTGTGATTCCTCTGACAGGGGACTAATTCCAAAATTTACAAAGAACTCAAAAAACTCAATAACAGAAACACAAACAATACAATCAATAAATGGGCCAGGGAGCTATCAGAAATTTCTCAGCAGAGGACACTGAGCAAGCCAATGAATATAAGAGAAAGTGTTTAAATCACTGATAATCAGAGAAATGCAAATCAAAGCTGCGTTAAGATTTCACCTCACTCCAGTCAGACTGGCAAAGATAAAGAATACAAACAATAACAAATACTGGAAGGGTTGTGGGGAGATAAGAACACTAGCATAATGTTGGTGGAATTGCAAACTGGTCCAGCTGCTTGGAAAGCAATGTGGAGACTCCTTAAAAAATTAGGGATGGATTCACCATTTGACCCAGCTATCCCACTTCGGGGTATTTTCCCGGAGGAGTTAGATAGCACATTTCAGCAACACAGCAAAATCTGTGTTCATAGCAGCTCAGTTTACAATAGCTAAATTATGGAACCAACCCAGATGCCCCTCACTGGATGAATAGATCCAAAAACTCTGGTATATATGTACAATGGAGTTCTACTCAGCTATTAGAAACAGTGATATTGCTTCCATTGAGGGTTAGTGGATGCCAATAGAAGAAATCATGCTGAGTGAAGTTAGCCCAACCCAGAGTCTCAAGGTCCAAATGTTTTATTTGTGGTGGCTGGATATAAACCCAGGCTTGGGGGAAAGGTAGATAAACTCATGGATTAGAACCATGTAACAAAAATGCAAAGTGTTAATATTTGTGAGATACTGTTGCAATATACTTCATAGATATATTTCAACAAGCTTTACTGCATGCCTTTACAAAAACATAAATGTTTAATCCCATGGTCAAATATATTGACAGATAACAAGGGATGATATGAAGGGAGGAGAAGGGGACATGTTGGAAATGAGATAAAGCAAGGTGCATTCCTAGCATTTATAAGTATGTCACTACATATACTATAGTCATGTATATAAAAATGTTCTTCATAGGTATAAGAATTATGACACTAGGGTTTTTTTTTTTAAGGAAAAATATAGGACCCAGAAGAGATTCAATGGATCAGGGGATGGGAGGACAGAGGAAGAGGGGTGTAGGGGGTGGATATTGACTAAATTGTATTGCTGTATTGTCTGCCTCTAGACATATGTAACAAGAAATCCCAACATTATGTACAACTATCATGTGCTAATAAAAATTTTTAAAAAATCAATTATTCTCTTGATTGCTTGTTAAGTGTATAGAAACACTACTGGTTTTTGTGGGTTGGTTTTGTGTCTTGCATCTTTATTATTTTCTTTTATTTGAATAGTTATTTTGCAGAGTCTTTAGGGTTTTCTATACATAAGATGATGTTATTAGCAAACAATGATAATTTTACTTCTTCCTTTCCTCTTTTGATGCCTTCAGTTTTTTTACCTGCCTAATTGTTTTGACAATGACTTCCAGAACTATGTTGAATAGAAGAAGCCAGTGTGTCCATTTCAAAGTCTTAGAGGAATAGTATTCAGTTTTTTTTAATAGCTGAGCATAATGCTAGCTGTAAGCATCTCATATATGGCCTTTATTATGTTGGGGTGTATTTCTTCTGTAATTTGGTGAGAGTTTTTTTTTCCAAATCATGTAAGAATGCTGGATTTTCTCAGATGCTTTGTTTATAAATAATGAGATGATCATATGGCCTTTGCCCATCATTTTATTAATGTAAATTATCACACATTGACTTGCATAAGTTGGACTGTCCTTGAATTCTTGATGAGTGTTCCTTTTGATGTACAGTTAAATTAGATTTTATAGTGTTTCATTGAGATATTTTGCATGCTTATTCATCATGGATATTGGTCTGCATTTTTCTTTTGTTGTAATCTCCTTGTCTGGTTTTTGTGTTAGGGTAATGCTATCCTCATAGAAAGAATCTGAAAGTATTCCCTTGTATTCAGTCTGGGAAGCATTTGAGAAGTATTAATATTAACTCTTTAAAAATATTTGGTAGAGGCCACTTCCCCTGCCCGCCTTTACTATGGCAGTGCAGCTGAATCTGGCCCAAGAGCTGCCGATCCCAATAAAAAGGTTTTGCTCAAAAATTATATATATATATATTTGTTGCAATGCAGTAATGAAACCATTAGTTCCTGGGTTTTAATTAGAGACTTTAAAAATTACTAATACATAGTTTATTGAAGGTGGTACATTTTGAAAAAATTGTTGTCTATCACATTCCTTATTTTTTGGCATGATGAATTCCTTCTCCCTTGCCTTAGAATCCCACATTATTTTAGTGAGCCCTATAGACTGTTTTGCACAAAAAGAAAGAAAGTAAGAAAGAAAGAAAGAAAGAAAGAAAGAGGTCAGGGAATTCTGGTGCAATGAATTACATTTGTGTTAGTTAAAAAAGTGTTTAATAAATACTTATAGTCTTTAGTTGTAGTTGGCAGACGTTTTCTTTCTTTGCCTACATATTTCTGTGTAGTATAGGTAAGACACTGAAATGTATATTTTTGGTAGTGGTTTTTGTAAAGCATTGTTAGATGTTATTGTCCTTGGTATTCCCAATTGTCATTTTCTGATACCAATTTTAGGGAAAGAATTATACACTTCAAGGGGGAATCTTGTTTTGCTTTGTTTAAGATACTATCTAGTGCAAAACATTTCTTGTTGATGCATAATAATTTACACAGAATCATGTGTTTCATTGTGGCATATTTGTACATATACATAGTATGTTTTGGTTAATTTATTTCCCAAGTATCTCCCTATCTTCCCTCCTTACTCTGTCCTGGTCTGCTTTCTGTATTCTATTGGTCTCCTTTCTAATTTAATGAGATCTTCTGCCCCTTTCCTCTCTAGTTTCCACATATGAGCGAAAACATTTAACCCTTCACTTTCTGAGTCATTTCAAGTAACATGATCCTTTAGTTCCATCTATTTTTCTGCAAATGACATAATTTCATTTTTCTTTGTGATAGATTTAAACTTCATTTTGTATGTATGTATGTTTGTGTGTGAACATTTTCTTCATCTGTTGATCACTTAGACTGGTTACATAACTTTTCTGTTGTGAATCTGTAAAGTAGATATGCGTGTACCTCTGTATTATGCTAATTTTACTTCTTTTGGATAAATACTGAGGTGTAGTGTATCTGGATCATATGGTGCTTCCATCCCTTATATTTTGAGGAACCTTCGTCTTGATATTCATAGTGGCTATACTTACTTACATTCTCATCAACAGTGTGTGGGTTCATTTTTCTCTGCATCCTTGCCAGAATTTGCTCTTTGTATTCTTGATGAATGCTATCGTAAACTAGAGTAAGAAGAAATCTCAGAGTGCCTTTGATTTGTATTTCCCTGATGTCTAGAGATGTTGAATTTGTCTTCATATAATTGTTAACCATTTGTACTTTTTTTTTTTTTTTTTTTTAGAAATGCCTGTTTGGTTCATTGACCATTTATTGAATTTTTTTGTGTTGATTTCTTTTAGTTCTTTATATATTCTGGATATTAATTCTGTTGGAAGAGTTGCTGGCAAAGGTTTTCTCTCTCCTGTAGGTCTCTCTGCTCAGTTAATTGTTTCTTTTGCTGTGCAGAAGCCTGTTAGCTTGCAGGTAAACTATTTTAGTCAGGTTTTGGCTGCCATTACTGAAAGACCCAACAAGAACAATTATAGAGGAGCAAAAGTTTATTTGGCTATTATGGTTTCAGAGTCTCTATCCGTAGATGGACAGCTTCATTGATTTGGACCCAACATGAGGTAGAGTATTGTGGTGGAAGAGCAAAGTAGCTCGGTACATGGCTGCCAGGAAGTAGAGAGAGCACTCCACTCATCAGAGAGGATGATGAGGCATATCGCCAGTGACCTCTTTTCTTCAGCCACACCCTCCTGACTATAGTTACTGTCCATTTAACTCCTGTCAGTGGATGATGAGGTTAAGGCTCTTATAAGCCTATCGTTTCACTTGTAAAGTTTAGTACATTGTCTCACACATGAACTTTTGGGGGATACTTCATATCTAAACCATAACGTATACCATTTAATGATTCTTTATTTAATGTTATTTAATGTTATTTCCTGAGCTGTTGGAGTTCTATGGAGGAAGTTGCTGCTGATTTGTATATGTTGGACTGGTTCCCCTATATTCTCTTGCAGAAGTTACAAAGTTTCTGGTGTTACTCCAATGCCTTGAATTCATTTTTAGCTGACTTTTGTGAAGGTTAAGAGGGACCATTTTCATTCAGTTGTTGTGGTTATCCAATTTTCCCAGCACCATTTGTTAAGAAGCTATCTTTTCTTCAACATAAATTTTTGGTTCCTGTGTGAAGAATCAGATGAGTATAGCCATGTGGGTTTACTGTGTGTGTTTTTATCTTGTTCCATTGGCATACGTGTCTTTTTTTTTTTTTTTTAATACCAATACCAAGCTTTTTTTGTGACTATGGATCTGCAATAGAATTTCAAGTTGGGTACTTTGATGCCTCCCGTTTTACTCTTTTTGCTTAGAATTGCTTTTTATATTCTAGGTCTTTTGTTCTTCTATATCAATTTTAGGGATGCTCCTTCAAGTTTTGAAAGTCATCTTTTGTATTTTGATGAGGTTGCATTGAATCTATAGATTTCTTTGATAGTATAATCATTTTAACAATATTAATTATGCTTGTCCATGAACATGGAAGGTCTTTCTTCTTCAATTTCTTTTTTCAGTGTTTTGTAATTTTCATTGTAGAGGTCTTCCTTCTGTATAATGATTTATTCCTGAGTGCATTTAGATTATAGATTTATTCCTAAGTGTTTAAGGTTTTTTTCAAGTGACTGAATAGAATTTTTTTCTTGACTAGTCAGCTTATTCATTATTGGTCTTTAGAAAAACTATTGATTTTTGTATTAATCTTATATTCTGTACTTTGCTAAAAATTCTCCTTTTGAAATGTCCTTATCTGGCTTTGGTATTAGGGTTATACTGCCTTCATAGACTGGAGTTTGAGGTGTTCTCTCCCTGTTTCCTAAAAGAATTTGAGAAAGATTGCATTAGTTCTTATTTAAAGGTCTGTTAGAATTCAGAATATATGAATATATCTGGTCCTGAGCTTTTGTTTGATTTTTTAAAGATTACCCATTCAATCTCATTGTTTGTTATTGTTCTGTTTAGTTTTTAATGTATCCTCTTGGCTCAATTTGGGTAGTTCATATCTTTCTAGAAATTTGTTAGTGTCTTCTAGATTTTCCAATTTATTGTAGTATGTAGTATGTGTTTTTTCAAAGTAGTCGCTAATGATTCTCTGGGTTTAAGTGGGGTGTATTGTAGTATCTCCTTTTTCATTTCTATTTTACTAATTTGAGTCTTCCCTCTCTTTCTTTTGTTTACTTTGATCAGCATTTATCAATTGTTTTATCTTCTTTTTAAAGATCCAGCTGCTTCATTGATACTTTCCATTTTTCTTTTATTTTCTATTTCAATTCAGCTCTGATTATTTCTTACTTTATAGTTTTGTGAGTGGTTTTTGCTTTTTTAGTACCTTGAGATGCAACAGTAGATTATTTGGGATCTGAGTTTTTTTTTTTTTTTTTTCAAGAGAGGGACAGAGAGAGAGAGAGACAGAGACAGACAGAGAAAGACAGAATCAGTTTTATTTAGTTTTTCATGTGGCTTTCACTGCTTGAACACACTGTTGTGTACGTGGTGCTGGGGTTTGAACCTGCATACTTGCACGTGCCAGGCAAGTGCTGTAACCACTGACCCATCACTCCAGCTCAGGATCTGAGTTTTTAAATGCAGACATTCATAGATATAAACTTTCCTCATAGAACTGCCTTTATTTTGTCCCAGTGATTTTGATATGTTGTATTCTCTTCTTGTATCATTCTAAATTTTTAAAAATTTCTCTTCTGATTTCTTTAATGACCTAGTCATCATTTAAGAATGTATTGTTAGATATCCATGTGTTTCAATAGTTTCTGTAGATTTTCTTGCTGTTGAATTCTAATTTGATTCCATTGTGATCTGATTAGATGTAAGGAATTATTTCAAATCTTTTTAGTATTTGCCAAGACTTGCTTTGTGCCCTAAAATATGCTCTGTTTTGAAGAAAGTTTCATGAGCACCGAAATAAAAGTGCGTTCAACTGTTGTTAAATGAAATATTTGCATTTGACATATATTGTGAATTAATTTTACTATCTTTGTTACTTTCTCTCTGGATGATCTATTGATTAGTGAGAAAAGGTATGTGAAAATTACCCTATATTGTTATATTGGTGTCTGTTTGAGTCTTTATGTCAAATAGCATTTGATTTATGTAGGTGGATGAACCAACGTTTGGGGTGTAAGTATTTACTGTGATTAGATATTCTTGTTGGATTGTTCCCTTTATTAATATGTAGTGACCTTTTTGTTTCTTCTGATTAAATTTTGCTTGAAGTCTGCCTTGTGTAATATGACTGCTTTTGTTTGCATTTGGGTTCCATTTGCATGGAATATCATTTTCCATTCTTTCACTTTCAGCCTGTGGATGTCTTTGGCTAGGAGATGTTTTTCTTGCAGGTAACATGTAATCTAGTCTTGTTTTTAAATCCAGTCTGCCAGTCTATTTCTTTTACTTGGAGAACTGAGATTGTTTATATTTGTTGTTATTGTATAGTCCTATGTATTTATTTTAGTCAGCTTTTTTCTTGTCTCTGTGACCAAAATACCTGGTAAGAACATTTGTAGAAGTGGGAAATTGTTTTGGAGCTCAGTTTCAGAGGCCTCAGTCTATGCACAACTGAATCCATTCCTTGTGGCTGGAAGTGAGGAAGAACATCATGGTAGAAATATTTCAGAACATGGTACTAGAAAGCAGGCAGAGAGATTAAACTCTGCTTACCAGGAACAAAATTTATTCCCCAGTGTCATGCCCCCAGCCACCCACCTGTTGCAGTCACAACCTGCCTGCCTACATTTCCCATCCATTTAATGACGATTAGAGGTTAATGCGTTGATTAGTTTAAGACTTTTATAACCCAATCATTTTACCTCTAAACTTTCTTGCATTGTCTCACACATGAGCTTTTGGGAGATACTACATCCAAACCATAACAGTATTGTTTCCTTTCTTTGATCATAATTCTCATTTACTTATCTTCTTCTAAAAATATTTATGCTTTTTCCATGTTCTCTTTTTTGTTTTATCTTCTTTTTTGTATAAGGTCCCTTTAAGAATCTTTTGCAGTGCTGGCTTAGTGGTTATGAATTCCTTTAGTTTATGCTTATTTTAGAAAATTTTTATTTCTTCCTTGATTCTGATGGGTGGATGTTATTTTCTTTAAGGGCTCAGTATATATTATTCCATGCCTTTAGGATTTCTGTTAAGAAATTTGGTTGTATTTTAATTGTTTTTCCTCTAAATGTGTCTCTCTTTCTCATAACTTTTAAATTTTTTCTTTGATCTGTATTTTGGTATTTTAATTATAACATGTCATAGAGAGGTTCTTTTCTGTTCTTGTCTATTTAGGGTTCTAAATGCCTCCAGTCCCTGGATGTCCATCTTGTTCCCAAATTTCGGTAAGTTTTCTGATATTATTTCATTGAATAGAGTATCAGTGCCATTATCTGTTGTTTCTGCTCCTTCCTCAATATCTATAAACCTGAAGTTTGCTCTCTTAATGTTTCTAATTCCTGTATATTTTTTAAAATCATAGTTTCTTTTTTTCTTTAATACCTAGTGAATTTGTAAGGCTGGTTACCATGTCTTCAAGGTCTGAGATTCTGTCTTCTATCTAATCTAATCTATCGGAGAGTTATTCAAATGGTGTTTTTAATCTGAATTATTGATCCTTTCATTTCCAAGATTTCTTTTGGTTCTCTTTCAGAAACTCTGTATATTGAAATGCTATTTCATATTCTCTAGTTTCTTCCCTTGTTCATCTCTTAAATCTTTTAAATCCCTGATCATTTTAGCAATTGGTTTTTTCTTTTTTGGGGGGAGGGGTATTGGGGTTGAACTCAGAGGTGCTTTATCACTGACCCCAACCTGCAGCTCTTTTTATTTTTATTTTTAAAAAAAATTTTTTAAAGAGAGAGGGAGAGAGTGAGAGGGAAAGAAAGAGAGAATCAATTTTATTCACTTTTTCATCTTGTCCTTGTTTTTCCAACACTCAGTATGTTGTGCTAGGTTTTGAACCCAGGTCCTTGTGCATGCCAGACAATGCTCCAACTGCTTAGTCACTGTTCTAGCCCCAGCCCTTTTTATTTTGAGACAGGGTTTCACTAGGTTGCTCAGGGCCTTGGTATGTTGCTGAGGCTAGCCTCGAACTGGAAATCTTCCTGCCTCAGCCTCCAGAGTTTCTGGGATTACAGGTTTGTGCCACTGTGCCTGGTTAGCATTGACTTTTTTATTTTTTGCTTAATAGTTCATTCACTTAATATATGTGAATTCAGATACTGGGTGGTTATAAACTTCTGGGGGAAACCTGTTGGCTTTTCATGTTTTCAGAGGTTCTTTGTGTATCTGTTGTGATGTATTTTTCTTTTATCATGTGATGGTCTTTCAGTATGCAGTAATGTCTTTACTGTGTACTCTTAGCAGGGTGGGAGGTATATATTTGCATCAAAACATCCAATCAACATAATAAGGGTTCTAAGTTCAAGTGCCAGGACCACTTTGACAGGAGAGAGTAACTGCAAGCAATAGTGGCAACTTAATAACAAACTGCATATGAGTATATATTCTAAAAGTGGAACTAGACCCTGGCCATTGAGAAAGGAGGTCTGTCATCACGGTTTAAATCTGGATAAGGTGTAATGTTATACAACCTAATACATTTTTAGAGATGTTTTGGGAAGGGGAGGGGAGGGATAAGGGAGGGTAATTGGGGGGCACTCTTGGGGGTAAATCTAATCTTCAGAATCTATATATACATTATATTATTTTGTGAGAAGACTGTGTGATTGTTCAACAAATAAATTTCTGAATAAAAAAAAGGAAATAAAAGTTATTAGTGACCTCTACAACTCTATTAGCCATTGATAAAAGTAGGAGAGCTCATATAGAAAAGGCTGGAAAGTTAAGCATTAGTGATCATATAATTTATATTAAATTGTATTAGAAGAAGGGAAATACATAAACAAAATGGAGAAAAGTGTGGGGATGGGAAGGGAAGGGAGATAAGGTAAAAAGAGGAGATTAGGGAGGAAGAAGGAGAAGGGAAAGGAAAAGAAAAAGTTGAGAGATTCCAATTAATTGACAAAATAGATGCAGGAAAAAGCAAATAATCAGGAGAGATAGTGTAAAAATTTTATATAAAAGTGTTAATGCAGCAATAATCATATAAAGATACTGTTTTTTCTGCTGAGTTTTTTTTTTTTTTAAATAGGGACACTTCTTTCTGGTTTTCAATCTTAGAATTACCAAGGTCTGAGAATGCTTGTAGGATATAATTATTATACTATTTATTTGTTCTCAGCTCTGACTCAAACTGGCCATGCCTGTTAGGGGAATCTGTATGCTGAGGTCTGACTCTTCTTTGCTTGTCAGCATGTGTTGGGGGAGCATTGTCCTCTTCAGAGCAGAATTTTTTTTTTTAAGTAAGTAGTAAGAGAGAGGGAGAGGGAGAGGGAAAGGGGGAGGGGGAGGGAGAGGGAGAGAGAGAAGAGGAGGGGAGGAGAGGGAAGAGAAGAGAAGAGGAGAATCAACTTTATTTTTTCATCTGGCCTTATTTCTTTGACACTTAATTGTGTATGTTTTGCTGGGCTCAAACCTGGGTCCTTAAGCATGCCAGGCAAGTGCACCAACTGCTGAACTACCCTGTTAGACTGTCAAAGCAGAATTAACCCTTAGTATGGTTATGATTTTTTTATGGGCATGAGGGGATACCTGGCCAGCTTTCTCACTTAGGGAGCTTGTGGACTAGTCTGCATTGTGCTATACCTCTTCTTCTGAGTGCCTCAGCCTGCATGCTGAGGAGAGGTGTATGAAAAGTGCCCATGCTAGGTCAACAGATCGTTTGGACACTTTGGTTCATGAGGGAGGTGTCTGGCACATGGTAGGATGCTGCAGTTGGCAGATTTCCTTCCAACTCTGACCTGATCCAATTCTATTCCCTGTGTGCCTTGCTCCTTATCGTAGAGTTCAGATTACCATTTTCACACGGAAGTGCTCTTTGCCTTTTTCTCCTCCACAGAACCTGCCAACTAGCAGCTGTGGCTCCCATTGCACCTCAGTGATTTCCCTTAAGTTTATGTTACATTCTCAGTCTCACTCTTATGCACATACTGAGTCATAGCTTGGGTGCCCACTGATCTAGTAAACACAAAAGATTAAGGGGCTATTGGGTCTTGGGCATGCAAAAAGAAAACAAACCCAAAACAATGTAAGCAAAAAATAAAATAAAACAAGACTCTAGGGATTTCTAATCTAACCCTACTATACAAGTTTGAAGTATCTTTTAAAACTGGAACTGCAGAAAAAGAGACCAGGGTGTGTGTGATGTTGGGGTAATTCTGGTTTAAGAATAAATGCATATCATATTGTTACTTTATATGCATCTATGATTGTACAATAACACAACTCCTTAATAAAAAAATTAACAACAACAAAACCTGGAACTGCTTCCCTACTTTTCATCAATGCACTTAGAATTGCTTGTAATCTTTCTTCCATGCTTGCCCACTTTGCAATGTCCAGGTGTTTTTCCTGCTGAGATTGTGAATTTGCTGGACAGGGGAGCCTGCTGTTCGTAAACTTTCTGGGAAACTTACTTTCAGGTAATTGAAGGGGGATTTCCCCTTCTCTATTGACTGTTAATGTGCCCAGTGCTGCTTGCTGTCCATTCCTTTCATAATTCTTTCTATTCTAAAAATGATACTTCTGTTTTTCAACTAGTTATGTCTCTGTGTTGCCTTTTGTTGCTTTTCCACAAGTTGCGTACCTCATGCCTCTGAGGAACTGGGGCTTTGATTTAATTTTGGAGAGAGCAAGATTGAACCTTGGGTTCCTCTAGTGATCTAGATTTAGATTCCCTCATAGGTATGTTATCCACTATCCACAGCCTTTGTGTTAATTCTGTTTTTGCTGTAACAGTTGATGTCTTTGTCTCCCTCAATCCCTCCCTATGTTCCATCCCTCTCCTGTCCCCCTGCCTCTCCTTCTGCCCTTCCCTCACATGACTATGCTTCCCCTAGATTATGTATTGCTATGCCCTTGGTGGGTCCAACACTTGAGTTTGACTACCTTTCACCCATGCCTGTGTTTAGTTCCAACCTCCACAAATGAGGGAAAACATTCAGCCCTTGACACTCTGGGTTTGGCTAACTTGGCTTAGCATGATTTCTTCATTTGCCATCCATTTCCCTTCAAAGGCCACAATATCATTGTTTCTAATAGCTGAGTAGAACTCCATTTTGTGTGTGTGTGTGTGTGTGTGTGTGTGTGTGTGTGTGTGTGTATCACAGCTTTTGGATCCATTTATTCAGTGAGAGGCATCTGTGTAATTAAGCTATTGTAAATTGAGCTGCTATGAACATTGATTTTGCTGTATCGTGCTGATTGTAATTCCTCTGGGAAAGTACCCAGAAGAGGAATATCTGGGTCATAGGGTGCATCCATCCCTAATTTGTTTGAGGAATCTCTACACTGCCTTCCAGAGTAGCTGTACCAGTCTACAGTCTTGCCAACAATGTGCTAGTGCTCCTATCTCCCCACAACCCCTCTAGCATTTCATAATGTTTATATTCTTCATCTTTGCCAGTCTGACTGGAGTGAGGTGAAATCTTAATGTAGTTTTGACTTGCATTTCTCTAATTACTAGTGATCTAGAACACTTTCTCATGTATTCATTGGCTTGTTCAGTGTCTTCTATTGAGAAGTTTCTGTTTAGCTCTCTTGTCCATTTATTAATTGGATTGTTAGTGGTTTTGATTTGAAGTTTTTTGAGTACTTTGTAAAATTTGGATATTAGTCTGTTGATGGAAGAATCATAGGCCATGATTATCTCCTATTCTGTAAGTTGTCTCTTGACAATTATGACCAGTTTCTTGGCTGAGCTGAAGCTTTTTAGTTTAATGGCATTCCTATTGTTGATTTTTGACTTTAATTCTTTTGCTTTAGTAGTATTGTTGAGAAAGTCTTTACCTACTCTGAAATGCTGAATTGTTGGTCCTAATTTTTCTTCTAGCAATTATATGGTAGTTCCTCGTTACTGGATCCATTTTGATTTGATTTTTGTGCAAGGTGATAGATAAGGATCAAATTTCAACTTCCTGCAAGTGCCTGTCCAGTTTGTCTAGCACCACTTGTTGAATAGGCTGTCATTCCTCCATCTAATATTTTGACACCCTTTGTCAAAGATCAGATGTTTAAGGTTTGTGGATATGTCTCAAGAGTCTTCTATTCTATTCCATTGGTCTTCATTCCTATTTTGATACCAGTACCATGCTGGTTTTTATTTTTTTCCTTTTTTTTTTTTTTTTTTTTTTTTTTTTTTTTTTTTTTTTTTTTTTTTTTTTTTTTTTTTTTTTTTTTTTTTTTTTTTTTTTTTTT
>PVKS010030082.1:0-24737 GCA_004027875.1 Aplodontia rufa | reverse complement strand
TCTCAGAGACTCAAGGGCCGAATGGTATCTCTCATATGTGGAAGCTAGAATACATGGGGAAGCAATAGGTTAAACGGCTAACCTAACAATAACTTCAAATTGTATGATTCTCAACCTAATAGGGGGATGGCTCCCTAGGATACTTGGAGGGGTGGGGAGGGGAGAGGGTGCATGAAGAACTCCTAGGAGACTGGAGAGTGGGAATATGGGGGAACCATCCCAGAAGCCGATGTCATTCCTCCACGAGATACCCAGTAACACATGAGTTCTTCTGGGGGAAACTGCAACAGGTGAAACCCAAGGTGGTCATCCATGTTTTGGCATTACCCCTGGATAACAAAGTATATATTCATTGGTTATTGTTGGTTTGATAATGTTTCCCCCTCAATTGTATCTCTATATACTTCTAATAAAAAATTAAAAAATTAAAAAAGAATAGGGGCTGGGGGCTGGAGCGGTGGCTCGGCAGTTACCGCGCTTGCCTGTCATGAGCAAGTACACGGGCTCAAACCCCAGCACCCACGTACACAACTAAATGTCAAAGCAATGAAAGCCGTGTGAAAAACTCAATAAAAATTGATTCTCTCTCCCTCTCTCACTGTCCTTATCTCTTTTGAAAAAAAAAAAAATAGGGGCTGGAGTGGTGGCTCAGCAGTTACAGCGCTTGCCTTGCATTCGAGAGTACGTAGGTTCAAACCCTAGCACCACATTCACAATGAAGTGTCCGAGCAACGAAAGTCCAAGAAAAACTAAATAAAATCGGTTCTGTCTTTAAAAAAAAAAAAGACTTAAAAAAAAATGACATTGCCTACGAAATCAAATATCTTACTGGGTCCTGCTTCATTCTCTGTTTAATAATCTGTTTAGTGGCAAAGAACTAAAATGTTGTGAAAAATGGTTTAGGCAAATGCCAAGTGCTTACTTGGGTAGGTTATGCCCTCGTCATTAGTAAACATATTTTGTGCACCGTCTAACGGAAAAGAAGCAATTTGTCACTTATATGAATTCATGATGATAAGGAAGAATTTGGTCAATAAATGTTTTTTGTTTTCGAAGAGAGAGGGACAGTGAGAGAGAGAGAGAAAGAGAGAATCAAATTTATTTAGTTTTTCATGTGGCTTCCGTTGCTCCAATGCTTTGTAGTGTACGTGGCGCTGGGGTTTGAACTCACATCCTCACGCATGCCAGGCAAGGGCCATAATTGCTGAGCCAATACTCCAGCCCCTCAATAAATGTTAACATTAAAAAAGAATTATCTTGAATCAAAGTTCATGAAAACTTTACCTCTCATGACCCAAGCAGGTGTCATCCATCTCAATACTCATTGAATCTACAGCATCCTCTAATATGCTTGTGTGGACTATGTATGTATACATTCACGCATCCTAAATTATTCCACAGCATTCCTAGGAAAGTGAAGAAGCATTTTCCTAGAATCATGGGAGTCTTCTAAGAGGATCAGGATTCTGCTTCTCGTGACCTTTTGCACAGGAGCTGGTGCTGCGCTGCAGCATCTGAGCCCCATGGTTTCTTTGCAGTTTCCGCTATTGCTTCTGTGGTTGGTTTCTTCTTTGGCTTTTTCTTTTTTTTTTTAACTGAGAGGGACAGTGAGAGAAAGAGAGAGAGAATCAGTTTTATTAAGTTTTTCATGTGCCTTTTGTTGCTCTGACAATTCGCTGTGTTTGTGGTACTGGGGATCGAACTCCCGCACTCATGCATGCCAGACAAGCACTGTAACCACCAAGCCACCGCTCCAGCCCCTGCTTTTTTTTTTTTTTTTAATGTTAGATATCGATGCAGTTTTTGTTTTCCTTCTTTCCCCGGAAGTATTATGAAGGTATTATGAAGGACACAAAGGAATCTTTGACATTCCTCATTACTATATAGTACTGGATAAAGCTTCTTAGTCTTATGGGCAGCAGAGAGGTGAGGGGGTTGGCTGATGCTGCATTTGGGTGACTTGCCAGGCAGATGCACAATCACACAATATAGGACACAAGTCAAGGGAGGTCACCCTAGAAGGAAGTTTCTCTAGACATGGCAGAGTTCTTTGCTCTTTGACCTCTGTGAAAATTCTTACCAGTGACTTGGACAGAAACATAAAAGCCACATTGACCAAATTTTAAAATTTATGAGTTATAAAGCTGGGGGTTAGAGGTGAAAAGTTCTAAATGATCTCACTAAACTGGACAAGTGGCTAGGAAGTGACTTGAAATATGTTAGCTGCTATTTTCAGCTTCAAAAGAGTAATTCTGCAATGATAAGATATCAGATCTCCAAATCTTCTAGCAGCAGCTTGTGTTTAAAACAGGAATAGAGCTGGAGCGGTGGCTCAGCAGTACAGCACTTGTCAGGCATGTGTGAGGACACGGGTTCAAACCCCAGTACCATGTACACAACTGAAGTGGAGAAATGGAGGCCTGTTGAAAAACTAAAAGCAAGGTTGATTCTCTCCCTCCCTCTCTCTCGTCTCTCTTAAAAATAAAACAAAAAGAAATAAAATGTGAACATATCAATTAACTATGAATTTACTATAAGGCCAAAGTGCCAGTTACCAAAACCCACCACCGCCTTATGTTGCAGACATTGCCCCAGAAGATCTGAGTTTTAAATGCCATCTGTTACTAAGTATAAGGCACTGTCCAGCTCAGTATTGTACTTAATAGAGTCTTAAATATTGTTGGTTGAATAACACATATAGTAATCACAAAATAGCTGCTGTAGTATTCTAACTACAGCACATTTGTCACATTTTAAGGGTCAATTGCTAACCTGGAGGGCACACAAGTAAAGGTGACTCTACAAGAAGGTCAGAAAACTACATACTAGTTAAGTTCAATGGAAGAATTAGGAGTGTGCAAAAGATTAATGAGAAACAGGCTAATTAGTTTAATTCACAAGATTTCATCCTGTCTCAGAAGAAGATTCTGAAGGATTTCAGAGGGAGGTGGCTTTAAACTCACCATCCAGATGAGCATTCTATAATTAATAGAGACAATGACGTGGGCACATTGCATGACCAGTGGTCGGGCACGAAGCAGGGGGAATTCCTGCCTATGTAGGTGTGTGGCAATTTAGCTCAGATGGCCTTTCCAACTCAGAGGTTCCATGTTCAGTAGCAGAGTTCCTCTAATTTTTTTGAAAATGATGACCAACATGTGGGATGTGTGATGATGACATTTCACTAAAAGACCTTTCTTTTTCACCAATTAAGTTAAGCAACAGTTTCTACCTATTTCTTATAGATTACTGTTTTTTTTAAATTTGTCACAAAATGGGATTACTAGATATTTACATTTTTATATCCTTATTTTGTCAAAAGTTTTGTTGTTGTTGTTTGAGCTCTTAAATATTCTCTGAATTTAAGAAGCACTTTTACAGCATTCTTTTGTATTCAGATTGTTGTGATTATTTGCAAAGTCAATACTGGTTTTTTTCTGTGTACTTTACATTTTTTCCCACATTGAAGTGAATGCCGAGGATTAAAAGGTTGTTTGGGAAGGATGGGGGAGGGATAAGGGTGGGTAATTGGGGGGCTCTTGGGGGTAAATCTAATTTTCAGAATTTATAGATATATTATTTCATTAGAAGCTTATTTGATTGTTCAACAAATAAATAATTTTTGAATAAAGAAAGAAAAAAGTTGTTTTATTCTTTTTTTTTTGTGGAGGGGGGATTCTGGGGCTTTAACCCAGGGGAAATTTACCACTGAGCTACAACTGCAGCCCCCCCCCTTTTTTTTAATTTTGAGACAGGATCTGGCTAAGTTGCTTAGGGCCTCTCTAAATCGCTTAGGCTGTTCTTGAACTTGCAATCCTTCTGTCTCGGCCTGCCCAGTAGCTGAGGTTACAGGCATGCACCATTGTGCCTAGTTTAAGCGATTTTAGTGCTAGCTTTGGTTATATAGTGTCCAAAATATCTCAATCATGAAAAGTGGAGTAAGTTTGAATTCAACCAATTTTCTGCCCTTGAATACTTCAACAAATGCTTATTTCAATTCACAAACAGTCCGCGTCAGCCATTTGCTATTCTGCATGTTTACCCTAACTTCCTGAATACTGCGTGCACTGGGTATGCTCTGACCCTTGGCTTCTTCGTGCTCCCTTTCCCTCATTCTCATCTGAATGTGGCCCATCCTCATGAAGTCGCCTCTGCCATTTCTGCTGAGAGCTCTTGTCCTGTACAGAGGAGTGACCTTTGCCCACCAGCAGCCCTGCCTGCCTCTCCCAGCTCTTTGTAGAGCTGCTCACCGGTGCTAACAGGTCCAACATCCTACCTGTCTTCTTTCCCCATAAAATAAAACTTTGGGATTTTCTCGGTGTGCCAGTGGTACAGCGGTTCTTTCAGCCAGGGGAGCTCAGAACGTGTTGAAGTCCCTTTCCTCCTTGCTCGAAGGCGCAGTGTCCCACAGTCCTTACAAGAACAACCAGAATCTCACTCAAGCTGTCCAGCTTCGATTTCCAGCCCTTTCCTTCTCCATTTGCATGTCTTGAACGAGTTTTTTAGCATTTTTAGGCACCTCCTCCCACATTTGTGAAATGAATATTTACAAACTGTAAATGTCGATGTCCACAGAGTTGGCTCAAGTGCTATTGTTCTAAAGGCCCAAACCTCCTGGGCTGGCCATGCCATTATTTCAATGATTATCTGGATATGACTCCAGTGAAATGTGGACATTAACGCAGCATTAAATATGAGAGACAGATTTTACTAGTTTTCTAAGTCCCCAGCAGTGAATTTTTAATTTATTTATGTATACACTGTGGTATGTATTTAAATCAGGAAAAAGTTAATATGCCTCATTAGTTTGTAAGGGCTGCAGCAAACTGATGGCTTAAACTTGAGAAATTTGTTTTCTTACACTTCTGGAGACTGAAGTCCAAAATCAGGGTGTCTGCAAGGTTAATTCTTCTGCCACCTCTTTCATTGGTTTATAGATTGGAGGTCTCTCTGTGTGCATCTGTGTCCCAATTTTTTTTATAAGGCCATCAGATTGGATTAGCATCTACACTAATGACCTCATTTCACCTTAATTACTACTTTAAAGACTTTGTTTTAAAACTAACATTCTGGGGCTGGAGCAGTAGATCAGTGGTTACAGCGCTTGCCTGGCATGCGCTAGTACACAGGTTCAAACCCCAGCACCATGTACACAACAAAGTGTCTGAGCAATGACAGCCACATGAAAAACTAAACAAAATTGATTCTCTTTCTCTCTCTCTCTCTCTCAATGTCCCTCTCTCTTTAAAAAACTAAAAATTCAAAAAAAAAGTAACATTCTGAAGTTCTGGGGTTTAGGATTTCTCCATACTCATCTAGGGGAAGGTGTGGGAACACAGTTCAGCTCATAACATACATGGCTCTAAGGTCTTAATTGGTAAAATAAATCAAAACTCCAAACTATGGGCTGGAGCAGTGGCTCAGCAGTGAAGTGCTTGCCTAGTATGCCCAAGGACCTGGTTTTGGACCCCAGCACCATATACACAATGAAGTGTCAGAAAAACAAAAGCCAGATGAAAAATAAATAAAATTGATTCTTCCTTTCTCTCTCTCTCTCTCTCTCTCTTTTAAGACAGAGAGAGAGAAAGAGTGAGAGAGAGAGAAAGATAAGGAGAAAGAACCAATTTTATTTAGTGTTTCACGTGGCTTTCATTGCTCTAACACATCATTGCATACGTGGTGCTGGGGTTCGAACCTGTGTCCTCGCACATGCCAGGCAAGCTCCATAACTGCTGAGCCACTGCTCCAGTACCCCTTTTTCTCTCTTGATAAAAAAAAAAAACTAGTAAGTTTTAAATTTGTCTGTTATACTACTTCCAATGAGGTCATCTGAAAGAATCTGAGGGATTCAGGTAGTGTTTAAAGCAGTATTTTTGTGGTGACACATCATTCTTGGGTAGAGAAAAATGAATCTCAAACAGGCCCATTTGGTTTCTCTGACACCGGTTCTGATCACCCATTTGGAACTAGAACTACATTCCAGAAAGGGTCCTGAGTTGTGGGTTGTGTGTGAGAGATATGCCTCTCTCTCTGCCCCCACCCTGCCTACCATCTAGTGTTGCCTATAAAGTCACTACTACAACAAAAAAACCCTAAATCTCCATTCTAAATTGAACCTGAAAACCAGTATTGCTGATATATAATGCATGATCATATGAAGTTTTAAATCAGTCCACTTAATACTTTACCTTCTGGAGAAGTGGGCTTTAATTTCTTAAAGGATAGGGTTCATGGCCTGGATTGGTACCCCCAGGTGGTGGGTGGAGGATGGAGGAAGTTGCTTCTAAAATGAGTATGAGCTCAAGTGCCCTCTTGTGTCTGCTTTACATTGAGCTGCAGTGAAAGAGTTCAAGCTACACAGAATCATATTTTCCATTTTTTTTTTTTAGAGAAAGAGGGACAGAGAGAGAGAAAGAGACAGAGAATCGATTTTATTTAGTTTTCATGTGGCTTTCGTGACTCCTACACTTTGTTGCGTACATGGTGTTGGGGTTCAAACCCAGGTCCTTGTGCATACCAGGCAAGCACTGTAACTGCTAAGCCTCCGCTCCAGCCCTTCCATTCACTCTTAATGTTCAAATTTGTTTTGGTCTTTTTGAGATAACTAGGTGATAGAATCATTTTCAGGAGTGTTCAGATACACACAGTTTGTTCAAATATTGTCATAGTCAGTAAGCCCTGAAGACTATACTGAAGTCATGATTTTTTTGTGTGTGTGGTTTGTTCAAAGAGAAACTAGCCATAGTCTTCCCCAAGTAGTAATAACATGCACGAAAAGAGGCAAGCAACAGAAGTATTTCTCCAACCAGTGCTAAGGAACTAAGCCCTTCCTCCTAAGAAGTTCATTTTGTGAAGTCCAAATGTAACCAAGTGACGAAGGAAAGAATGTCTTCCACTGGGGTCTGACAATATTTGTACCATGAAGTTAAGATGCTTTTATGATAGCTGAAGGTGTCTGTCTGCCTATGAGCTCATGCATCATACCTTGCTGAATGGATCAGTGGAATATGATTTGGAGGAAATGAAAGGACACCCTGGCAAGGGGGAGGGAGATGTATAGATGTTTGCATTTTCTATATATTTCTAAGTTCTGTATGTCAATCCACTGTTTTACAACAACTTTCATCCTACCTAAAAGCATTTTTAAGTGAATCCTTTGCTCTCTTTCTCATATGAAAGCTTAATTTAGCTGCATCCACCCCAGTCAAGTTCTTTGTTTTCAGTATTTGTCAGTATGTGTTTTTGTTAAGCACTTCCCTCATCTTCCTTCCTCTCTGGGCACTTCTGCTCCTCTCCCCTGCCTCCCCTATCCCCAGGGCCACGTGGGGTGCGATGCATTTTATTTATGCTTTATGAAGATCTCATCGGAGAGGATCCTCCCCACTGACAATGATGTTTCACTTGTAGCATTCTCAAATAGGAAGTTTCAATGTTTTATTATTTTTTTGGACATCCCATTGTTGATTTTTCCCCCCACATGCTGATAATATCTGTACAACAGTATCTCACACCCCTGTTCAATCTGGAATCTTTGCAAAGGAAAGTCGTTTTCTTGAGCTGATCAATTGTCAGTGTCAACAGAGTTTCAGATTCGTAAGACCTTTCTGTTGTAGTCGTACCTTCTGTATTGGGGGACCTGAACTTGACTGTTACAGGCTCCTGCTGAGCCCTTATATTTATTTCAGAATAGGCCAGTATAGAGACAGGAAAAAACACTCATCAGCAGTCAGAAATTCAGCCCTCAACCCTGCCTCTGCCATATTCTTGCTGGCTGTGTGGCCTTGGGGTCTTCTGCCTCCCTGGGTTGTTTCCATCCGTAAAAAAGGGGGTCTGTTCTGCCAGGAGCTCCAACGTCCTTTCCAACTTTTGTGGCTACTTGGTGATCAGACATCCTTATTGGACAATAGTTGGTTTTGGTACCACTGGGCTTTCTTGCCAGTGAGTTCCTTCTGCTCATCCTTTCCCAGACTCTGTAAGTCCTGGAGGGTGAGTTATCCCCTTAAGAAGGTCTAGCTAGGGGCTGGAGCTCAGTGGTTATGCTGCTTGCCTGGCATGTGCAAGGATGTGGGTTCGAATCCCAGTATTACGTACACAATGAAGTATCGGAGCAACAAAAGCCTCATGAAACTAAACAAAATTGAATCTCTCTGTCTCTCTCACTGTCCTTCTCTCTTAAAAAAAGAAAAAGAAAAGAAAAGAAAAGGAAAAAAAAAGTCTGGCTTAGAATTCTGAATAACTCACTCCAGAGACAGTAGAAATCACGTCTGAAGGTGCCACTGTGTGTCTTGCTAGTTGAGCTGGCAAGGAAGGGACGCTGTCCCACACTACGCTGCTTGAAGTTGGCTTTCCAGCTCTGCCTGTCCTTGCTGGGTTAGACATTCCTCTGCTCAGCTCGGCTTCCCTGCCACTCAACTCATTTTCTGAATCTCAGCTTCCTGGCAAGACAGAGCATCAGCCAGGGGAGTTGCTGTGGGCCTATTCAGTGGTTAGAACTTGGTTGTTCTTGGCTTCTCTGGATATTTTAAGTGCTTTTAATCGATTAACAAAAACATGCTAGCTTTGAGTTTTAAAGCATTTGTAATTATGCCCCAAGGCCACTGGCTTAGCTGGAGAGTTGTCAAAGAGCCCATAAATAAACAAATTAAAAGGAAGAGATGGGGTCATAAAGCAGTCATAGAACTAGGAGCCAAAGGAAGCTTTTTCTGTTTAGTGAGTCCCCTAGCCCTGACTATATGCATGTGTTCTCTGGACTCCTAGTATGGAGAGCACATTTGCTCATCTCAAAGCAGTTGTGTTACTACTTTGCTATATCAGATGTATTCGTTACTACAGCAGCAGCCCCCAAAGTTGAAGGGCTCACACCAACAAATCATTCCTCTTTGCCTTTTTTCCTTCCTTCCTTTTAGGCTTGCTGGAGAGTGAACCCAGATCCTTATGCATACAAGGCAAGTGTTCTGCTACTGAACCACATCGCCAGCCCTGCATTACCAACTTGTATTCCACAATGGTTGTTGTGCGTTGGTTGCTACAAATCTGTTCCAAGTGTTTTTTTTTTTTTCCTCTCCAGGAACTAGCAAATTTGCAGCATATAATTGGTACATGGTAATTTTGTGGCAGAAAAATAAAACAGAAAACTCACTGAAAAATGTGATGTTTTAAAGTATTTGCTTGGAACTCGTGCTCTGTCATCTGTGCTTGTATTTCATTGACCCAGACAAGTCCTATGGCCAAGCCTGACTATGTGGCAGAGATAATTCTCCACTTATGGAGAGGTGCTTCAAGTCACGTTGAAATGGGCTGGGATGTGTAAACACCTTACAGGGAAGAAAAAGTCAATGTGGGGAGCATAATACCATCCAACACTTCAGGCTGACATGGCAGACATGTAACTTCATGAGAAAGGCGAGGCTCTGGGCAGAAGCCTCTGATCTATAAATCTGCCTTTCCTATCCTTGAGTACTGTCATATAAAGAAGATAGGGAAGAAGAGCTCTTTGGTTCTCTGGGCCAAGGTTTCTTTAATGAGATGAGCCTGGCTCAGATCTAACTCTCTTGAGATTTGCTAATTCTTGCCTTTAGACCAGATCGTTTTTCTGCAAGTTTCTTATATTTGTTTGGCTTCATCTTTTGATTCCATTTGATGCCTTTGGCATTTGTTAATGCATATTTTGTTCTTCTTTAGGCTGACTCTGAAATAGTGCTTTTGGAGATGCAAAATCACTGTGGTTTGGAGCCAAGCCAGAAGTAGAAAAGCATACAGCCAGAGACTTTCTGGCCCCAAGAGAAGTTCCAGAAGTACAAGATGACAAAGAAGAGCTAAATCTAAGAACAAATGCATAGATGTCCCTGATTTTAGAGGGACTGTAAGGTTAACACTTCCGCTCAGTTTTTATAGGTGAGTTATTTTTGGACTATCTTAGGATTTTATCAATGAGTTCTTTCATAGAACTCATAGCTTAGGTGGTAAAACTGTTTTTCTTGATTTTTTAAATTTTCTTTAGTGTCTAAAAAAGGATGGATGTTCCTGACTTGTAACAACAATGAATTCTTGTAATAACTTAGGTAAAAAGAAAATCTAATTTTAGCGCTGAATGATTAGAAACATTCCTTCTCTTTCCAGAAATCAAATTACTTTCAAAATATACAAAACATTTTTTTTCTATTGAAGTAAAATAAATCCGACTGTAATTATTTATTTTTATTGGTCTGTTTGTAAGACAATAAACAAGTACTGTAATACATAATGTCATTAAAGATATTTTACCATCCCTGTCAATGCGCTTATTGGCACCCAAGCCAGTGATCTTTTGCTGGAAAAAGAATTGCATGGGCTCATCCATCTCCTTAGACTCCTTCCTGCACCATCGATGATATTGCATCTGTCACTTTCCTTTTATGTTCCTCCACTGGAACTTGGGGTTTGAGAGGGGCTGTGATCCGAGCTGATTTCTGTCCTCTCTCATCACATTTTGCACATGGCCCCACATTTGCATAGAATGGAATGCATAACTAGTCTAATGAATGAAAAAAATACGCAGCCTTCTTACAGAAAAGAAAAAGCCATCGAGTGCAAACCAAGCAATAGAGAGGGGACGCCTGCTCTAGGGTCCCAAGCTCCTTTCCTTCCCTTGCTGCTCTCTATGCGTTACCCCTGCTTCCTGCAGTGACTGTGCTAAATTCCCAGCACTTGCTTCTCACTTTCAAGTCCAATATCATATTTGCTTACTCCATGTTAGCACTCTTGATTAGAACCCAACTAAAACACAATTTGACTAAAATACCAAGAGAAAATATAAAAAGAATTGAAAAGCCATTCACACCTGCCATTCAAAAGAGGAAAACCAACAGCTGCTACATATTGACATTGTCCTGTATGTCAAGCCCCTGCAAAGGTTACTACGTGCATGGGAAGAGGGACCATTCTCTCCATTTTGGAGATGTGGAACTGCAGCCTGGAGACAGTTACTTCTGGTCCAGCATCCCACAGCCGGGTGGTGACAAGCTCAACTGAGAGTGATGACTATTTGATTCCATAGCCCTTTTTTGAGAAGCAGACATTCTATATAAAATTAGTTTTGTTTTGGGGCTGGAGCGATGGCTCAGCGGTTACAGCGCTTGCCTGGCATGTGCGAGGACGTAGGTTCAAACCCCAGTACCATGTACACAACGAAGTGTTGGAGCAACAAAAGCCACATGAAAAACTAAATAAAATTGATTCTCTTTCTCTCACTGACCCTCTTTCTTTAAAAAAAAATAATAATAATTTTTGTTTAGGCAGCAGAGAGATTGATTTGGTATAAATTTCTCTTTTCTGATGATTCAGTGAGCTGCTTTGCTACACTTGTTGGGTAGGCTTTTTATAGGCAAGGTGCTGAGTTTCTGCCTGTGCCTCTGGCAGTAGCTCTTCCACCATCTATTTACCCCTTTGTTTCAAAATGAACCCAGCTCTTTTTCATTTTTTTCTAGCATCTGCCCCAATTTACTTCCCTCTCCAACGTAGGCTTTTCCAAAAGTGTGTCAGGCAGGTGTAGTTTCCACCTCTGATTGAAGAGCAGTGATTATTGGTTCCACAGAAACCCAAAGCTTCACTGGTCCGTCTTGTCTTATTTCCCAATATTTTCCACTTTCTCACTTCTTTATGAATCACTTAGCTCCCTTTGCTTCCACCGCAACAATGAAAGGAGTAGTCTCTTAGAATTAAGGTTTTACAATATAAATACAAATTGACAATGAATACTTAAAATGAGGGTGTGTTTCTTTAAAAGGAGCTTTGGCAATATACTTCATACAATTATGATGTATGTGTTTGTCCTTTTTTATGTCCTCCTTTAAGAAGTGTGCATGGAAAGATTTATCTAAAAGCAAGACACACTTATTTTAAGTGTTGTAATTGTGTCATGAGATCATAAATTGCAGCTCTCTGTCAAATTATGCTATATTTTCTTAGACACACAAAGGTGATGGGGTTCCCAAGATAATTCACTGAGGTGTCTACATTAAGCTGACATCTTTGATATAATTCCCAGATAAGTTACATGGTCAAAGAGTGTCATTATACAACCAACCCATCCTTGAGCAAGAGGCATGGGCAGAATGTGCTCAACGAGTCCTGTTTAGTTAGTTCCTCATCATTCAGCAAGCCAAATCAAATTCATCTTCTTTCCACACATGGCAACATTCACTTAGAAATTTTCATTGAATGCTTTCAAGTGCTGGATACATTTCCGAATGCTGAGAGTACCAAGTAACTAATCCAACACGAATGCTGGGTGCGCGACACACACCGGTTATGCCAGCAGCTAGAGAGGCTGAGGCTAGGGGATTGCAAGTTCAAACCCGGAATCAGCAATTCAGCAAGACCCTTAGCAACTTAGCGAGACCCTGTCTCAAAATAAAAAATAAAAAGGGCTGGGGATGTGGGTCAGTGGTTGTGTCCTTGGATTCAATCCTCGGTACCAAAAACTAAGTAAATCAAAACCCAAAAATAAATACATCCAACATGTATCTCTGCCCTTAGGAAATGAACATGCTGATATTAGGCATCAAAACAACCTATTCTGAAAAATAAACTTTGTGGTGTTTAAAGGTTAAATAGTTTAGAGTTATTGGGTGTGGATTTCTATATTAAGCGGGTTTTTGCTGCTGTTGTTCATTTGTTTTTGGTACTAGGGATTGAACCCAGGGGCACTCAAACCCTGAGTTACATCCCCATCCCTTTTTATTTTTTATTTTGAGATAAGATCTCACTAAATTGCTTAGGACTTCACTAAATTGCTAAGTCTGGTTTTGAACTTGTGATCCTCCTGCCTTTGCCTCCCAAGCTGCTGGGATTATAGACGTGCACCACCACACCTGACGATATTAAGCATCTATCAAAGGCATTGGGATTTTTCTCTGCCTGCTTAACGTATAATCAACTGTGTTTCTTGACAAATAGTTTCTTCCTGCTGTCTTCCAATCCTCGTTTTATTAGGTATCTTCAAAGTCAGAAAAGAGTATAAGCTTTAAAGCTATGTACGAGTTAATTTTTCAAATAACATGAAGTAGATTTTCTCCAGATTTAAAAGAATCGGTCTAGTCACTAATCTGGTGGGAGTGGGGGACCCACAACTCCTGTAAAATATTATAGACTGTCCAAAAATTTTGAAAGCGAAGAGAACATAGCAAATTCCTTATACTTCTTTTTTTCCCTCTCTCTCTTTTTGAAATTTTTTTAAAGACAGTGAGAGAGAGAGAGAGAGAGAATATCGATATTTTAATTTAGTTTTTCATGTGGCTTTCGTTGCTCTGAAACTTAATTGTGTATGTGGTGCTGGGGTTTGAACTCCAGTACTTGTGCATGCCAGGCAAGCACCATAATCACTGAGCCACTGCTCTAGCTCCTCTTTTTTTTAAATTTTAATTTTGAAATTTTATTGAGTAGTTGAGTTGTTGTACCATCATAGATGAATATGTAGTAACAATATGATATGTCCCTGATCCTAATCCAGAATCACCCCCACATTACCCACACCCCAGTGTCTTGACTCTTCTATATTTCTCCATAACAGATGTCTTTTTATATTATATATATGTGCATTTTCCAGAATTAAATGATTGTGTAAGTATTATTTGGCTTCTTAGGGGAGTAAAGGAGTAAGATTATAGATTCCCCCCTAGATGCCACCCTATCTTCCCTCCCTTTCTTTTCCCTCCCCCCCACTACATATCTACAGTTCCCCTAGATTATGTGTTGCTTTGACTTTGGTGAGTCTAGTACATGAGCTTGACCATTCACCCAAGCCTGGGTTTTATTCTAGCCTCCACAAATGAGGGAAAACATTTGACCCTTGAGTCTCTGGGTTTGGCTAATTTTGCTCAGCATAATTTCTTCTATTGCCATCCGTTTACCTTCAAATGCTGTGATATCATTGGGATCTGGAAGTTGAAGAAATATAGATTATGTTGCTTAAAAATACAATTGATATACTATTGACAAATGAACATAACCTTTGATTCCTGACTTTGCAAGACATCCTGTATTTTACCTTTATACTCATGGCAGTAAGAAATTCTGTTTTCCCTCTATCCTACATTGTAAAACAGGCTAAGATGGTCTGTTAATGAAAAGATGGGATGGAATGCAGATGTTCTTTGTGAATACTACTGACTCGCCTGGATTTAAGCAATGGCTGTATGGTTTAATGAAGAGGAACAGGAAGATCTGCCTTGGTCTACACCCACAAACTTTCTGACATGCTTCCTTTGGCATCCTCCTGTGTAAACTGAGGACTTGGGGATGGATGGCTTCTGAGGTCGCTTCTCATGCTAACTTTATGTCATTTTACTCCATAGGCGACCTTCTGAACTTAGTTGTGGGGAGGACAAGGCAGTATCTCATTTTTTTTAAGAGAGAGGGAGAGTAAGAGAGAGAGAAAGAGAAAAATAATTTTTATTTAGTTTTTCATGTGGCCTTCGTTGCTCCAAGACTCTGTTGTATATGTGGTGCTGGGGTTTGAACTTGTGAACTTGAGCATGCCAGGCAAACACCGTTCGCTGAGCCACTATTCCAGCCCGTATTTTCTTTTTTTAAGAGAGAGAGAGGGACGTGAGAGAAAGAGAGAATCAACTTTATTTAGTTTTTCATGTGGTTTCATTACTCCAACCCTTCCTTGTGTATGTGGTGCTGGGGTTTAAACCTGCTTCCTTGCGCATGCCAGGCAAGTGCCATAACATCTGAGCCACCACTCCAGCCCTAGTATTTTTTTTTTTGTATAATTTTAGGGCATGTACTTATTCTTGAATATTTTAATCAGTCAAAGAAAAAAAAGGAAGGAAGAAAGAAAGCAGTTTCAAGAAGATGGTTTCCAAAACTCCTACCACCGAGTTTGTACTTTTTCATGGTAGAAAAATATTCCATATTCATCAGTTAGAGGAGGCACATTAAAGATTAAGAAGGTGGGCCTAGAATTTTTCAAGTATTTTAACATGCTGTTCTTTAGGAGGCTTCATGTGGGTGTCTTGTAAATCAGAAGAAGCCAAACTAGGAGCCCCTAAAATAAATCTGTGCTCACAAATAGCACACGGACCATAGCATATGGCAAAGGGTGCTGTTTTGAGGCATACTCTATCCAGCTGGAGAGATGAAAATATTATTTTCATAGTCAAATGATTAAAATAGCAACAGTGTGTTTACTCTCCCCAAGTGTGCCTGGGAAATGTACTAGATTGAAATTCGGGCAACTGAGTTTCTGTTTCCAATCTGCCAAATGTGAAAGAAATAAGTTGGTCTGTCCACGTGCTCATCCTGGCAAGCAAGTTCTCAGGCTCTTTACCAGAGAGACAGGAAGCAATGATGACAGACCTGGGCAAGCCCAGACCTTACATGAGCCTCCTCTGTAATTTTGGGTTGTTCTGGAAACTGGACCATCAGCTCTAATTACCTATGCCAGGAATCCTCTGCACTCTAGGCCACATTTCTCAACAGCTTGTCTGTGCCATGCCCCTGAAACAGCTCAGACCTGCTCCACAGGGGCATTAATCCTGGAAACTAAAGAGGGTGAACTTGTTTCAGGTATATGTTTCCATAAACAAGTGAAAGATCCATTATTGCACTCGTAGACAGGGCTCAACTATGTCATTACTACAAATTCTCTCCTCTTTGTAACTCCAAGAAGTGACATGCTTTCACTTTACAGCAGATCTTGGTTAGATAAATTTTAGTGAACTTCTAGCTCCCTTCCTACTCAACTCAACCACCAAAACCACAACTGCCCCAGCCACCATAACAACACAACAAATTTCAGCACTGCAAAGCTATTCCCAAGTGTTTCTCAGAGCTAGCAAGTTACCTGGAACAACCGAACCAAGCTCTCGGTGCCATGAACTCAGTATTGGAGCTGTCAGGTGGGAGTTGTATGTATTTTTCCCACTATCTACACTCAAACTGACAAGTGGGCATGCTGGCTACTATATAGATCCAAAAGTCAAGGTTAAAATCAATTAATTGCCCAAAGTTACAATTACATAGAATTGACCCATGAATGCTATACTTTTATTCTACTATAGCACCAATCAAATAATAGAAACAGATACAAAAATATATTCTGCATGTTTCATTTTCATTTTGGAATTTTAACCAGTCATAGAAATGAATTTTCTCTTATCTTTTGATAAGAATATTACTAAAATTATATGTAATATTACATTATTAAGTGTGAATAGTTGTGTGCTACAATTATATAATAATGAAAATTATAAGTGATTTTGAAGAATATTCTATGAATATGCCTAAGATTCATGATTTCCACACAAATTTTTGTATGCATAAGAAATGGTTTAAGAAAGAAAAACTTGCTGGAGCAGTGGCTCAGTAGTTAAAGTGCTTGCCTGGCATGCGCAAGGACCCAGGTTCAAACCCCAGTACCACGTACACAACTAAATGTCAGAGAAACAAAGGCCAGATGAAAAAATAAATAAAGATAATTCTCTCTTTCTCTCACTTTCTCCCTCTCTCTTTTTGAAAAAAAAAAAAGAATGAAAAGTGAACCTCATTGTCATTTGATGCTTTTTAAAATTTGTGAAGAAAAAACTAATGAGAAAAATGTACAGATTATACTTGCAAATACATTCAAAGATATGTGGAGGCTCATTTGCTAGCTAAAGAATATCTGTTCATTAGAACGCTTAGTTAAGACAGAAATAAATAATGATTTTTATTGGTCTATCAAAGAGCATTATTTTAAGAAAGCTAGAATGTCTAAATAAATGATATTGAGATGAGAGAGAGAGGCAACGAAGAGCCAAGTTCTAAATCTTCTCTTGAACCTGAATTTGCTAGATGTGATTCCATAATGATCGCAGAGGGATTCACAGGATGAGGTGATCATTTGGCATCTGCTGAATTTATAGTTGATGCATCTGAAGCCAAGTGAAACCATGTCTTGCTCAAAGCTTCTAAGAGTGAATCGAGGCTAAACCCCAAATTTTAGATTGTAAGCCATTTTCTGGTTCCAGAAAATTCCAGGTTCTCTTAAAAGAAAAATTCCTCTACCTGGCAGCTTTGCAAAATTTATGCAGGAAAATTAATTTGAGTTTGACCATTCTTAAGACGATGCTCTTGCAGACAAAAACTTGCTTCTGAGGAGTATTTCCTGTTAAGAAATACAAGAAGAAATTATAGTTCTAGTCACATTTAACATTTAAAATTCGTAGTTTGTTGGTTGTACAAGGTGTACAATAGGAAATGTTTCTTCTTCTGTTTTGGGGACATCTGCATGATTTCTCCAAGTTCAAAAACCTTCAGATAAAGAAGGTGAGGACATGTTGGTAAGGAACTTTCATTTGACCTCTGGTAAGAATGTAGGTTTCGCCATTTCTAAAATGTAGGAACTGGTCTGTGCCCTACATCACAATTCCTTGTGACTCTACATTCCTTAAATTAATTAAAAACGAAAATTGCCCAATGTTATCTTGAACAGCAGCCTTCCATCTTGTTTATGTAACAATTCTTCACATGTAGAAGTTAGTCACCAAAAATGGAATATACATTACCATATTTTTTTTCCTAATGAAGTTTTTGTCTTTTGCTAACATAAACTTTTTTTTTCCCCATTACCGGGGATTGAACCCAGGATACTCTGCCACTAAGCGACATTCCTAGTCTTTTTTACTTTTTAGTTTGAGACAAGGTCTCACTAAAGTGCTAAAGATGGCCTGTGAAAGGTAGTCAACCTCATGGAATAGACCCAGCAAAGGCGAAGGAAGCAACACATAATTTGGGACAACCATAGTTATATAGTGGGGGGAGAAGGAGGATACAGATGGGGAAGGGGGAAAGGGAGGGAGAATACGGAGGGATCTGGGGGTAATTCTGGTTTAAGAATATATGCGTATCATATTGTTACTTTATGTGCATTTATGATTGTACAATAACTTCTTAATAAAAAATTTTAAAAAGAGAGATGGCCTGGAACTTTAATTCTCCTGCCTTGGCCACACACCCGCAGTAGCAGGGATTATAGGTGTACACCACCATGCCCAACATGTCCACAGAAACTTCTAATCTGGACATTCAGAGAATTCTACTTAGTGTATCTGCCTTTGATTAGCAGGCATTAAGCTCCCCATTAAGCAACTTCTACTTTCAGTTTATTCACTATCCGATAGAGTAACACTGAATCTTTATTCAGGAGAGGAAGGGCTCATTTCCCCATTTTCATCACGGTTCCCAAAGTGCTTTTTTTGGAAGATTTCATTTCTTCTTCCAAGAAGAAAGTTGGCTAATCTTCCTTTAAAAGCTATATTGTTCAGCAAACGTTCCAATGCTTCCTTTAATCACAAATGAGAAACAGAATTTATTACAACATGGCTTTCATTCTCCGCAGAGAGCCGTGTGGGTGGGAGGCAGCCTGCATTTAAGAAAGACAAACACTCCTTTGTCCTTCTCCTGCTCCAGATTCTAGAAACCTGGGTTCCCTCCCAGATCTGGAGGTTGTGAAATTTCTGTGTGTCTCTGCTCTGATAGGAAGGCTGTACGCGTAGATTTTTAGGACTAGACTCCTTGTTCAGCTTGAGCAGGGACTCACAGTTGTTTTCATTTTCATGGTTAAAGTCAACATTTCCAGCTTTCAAAGTTTTCCTATACTCTGGTTCTTTGTCCAGTGAAGAATGAAACTAAGAAAAAAAAAATGAAACTAAGAAATCAGAGCTTGTTTTTAAAAAGTACTAAATCATTACATGTACTTTTAAAAAAATTCAGCAATGACTAATAATAATATACATCTTTTTTAGATTTTATATTATGAGATTAAAGATATTTTCACATCTAGCTATATTGGGTGTTTCCAGCTATTTTTAACTTTAGATATTAAAAATTCACTCAGGAAGTATTTGAATGTCTTCTTTATGATTAGGGTTCTACACAAGAATTCCTTTGAAAATGATGTTCACTTCTTTCAAAACTTGAATTCATGCCTTTGAAAACTTTCTTTTTTCTTTTTTTTAAGAGAGAGGGACAGTGAGAGAGACAGAGAAAGAGAGAAACAACTTTATTTAGTTTTTCACATGGCCTTAGTTGCTCCAACACTTAGTTGTGTACGTGGTGCTGGGATTTGAACCTGGGTCCTCGTGCTTGCCAGGCAAGCGCCGAAACCACTGAACCACCACTCCAGCCCCAACTTTCTTTTTTCTATTATAAAGTGCCACATTATTATTAAAAATATTTAAAACATACAAAAGAGTTAAAACATCCTAGTAATATTATTTATACACAACTATTGTTAATGTCTACGTCTTTTTTTTTTTTTTAAAGAGAAAGGGACAGTGATAGAGAAAGAGAGAAACAATTTTTATTTAGTTTTTCATGTGACCTTCATTGCTCCAAGGCTTTGCTGTGAACGTGGTGCTGGGGTTTGCATACTTGTGCATGTTGGGCAAGTACCACAATTGCCAAGCCACCTCTCCAGTCCCTCTACGTTTTTTTTTTTTTATTTCATTTCTGCACATGTTTTAAGAAAGCATTTATATAATGTCTCCTACACATTTTCCATAGGATTACATATCCGGTAAGCAACATTAAAAGCCATTTTTGCCAGAGTAACCTGTTTTCTTTGTTTGTTTGTTTTTAAGAGAAAGAGAAAGAATCAATTTTATTCATTCAACCAGTTTTAGTTTTTCTGACACTTGGTTGTGGATGTGGTGCTGGGTTTGAACCTGAGTCCTTGCACATGCCAGGCAAGCGCTCTACCGCTGACTACTCCAGTCCAAAGTAACCTTTTAAGTTACTTTTTGTTGTTGTTGTTATTATAAGAAAAGTATTATATTAAAGCATGAAGTCTTGGGGCTGGAGCAGTAGCTCAGTGGTTATGGTGCTTGCCTGGCATGTGTGAGGACCTGATTTGAATCCCAGCACCATGTACACAACTAAGTGTTGGAGCAACGAAAGCTACATGAAAAACTGAATAAAATTGATTCTCTCTCTCTTTCTCTCTGTCCCTCTCTCTTAAAAAAAAATGAAGTCTCCTAATGCTCTGCTTCTTAACAATCCCCTTACCCTTCTACTACTCCGTAAAGATAACCATTTTTTAAAATCTCAGATATCCTTCCAGAAATTTCCAACATATAACAGTATATAATATGTCACATAATGTAACATTGCCTAAACATTATATTTTCTACCTAAGTATGTGTACACATGTACTTTGGAAAAATAAATTTTATTTCCTTTATTTAACTTAAAGTCTTCATGGTTTCTTTTTGTTATCAGTGCCTATGAATGTTCCCCATTGGCTTTAGTAGTTCACTAGCATTCCGTTGTATCGTGTACATTAATTAATGAGCATTTAAATGATTTCTGTTTTCCTGCAAATAAATAATACGGACGCCAAGGTAGTTGTCAATGCTGTGATGCCTTCATGTGGATGAGAAAGGACAGCAGGATGTCTTCTTCTGTCTTACCCTCTGCATTCTCCATCTCAGCTGCTCCTTGGCAGGCTGATTTCCATCCAAACCCCATCAGGACTCCTTACTGGTATTGTGCAGCAGCCTTGGCTTGGGATCAGCCTGTGGTAGCAGATGCAGGAAACTGGACGGAGAGGTGGGTGTATTCACTCCCCAGGGCCTCGTCCCCCTGCACACTGGCCTGGCTTTCTCTTTCTCTCTTGCTCCTATCTGCCTGCTCTCTCACCTGCTTTCTTTCTTGACCTTCTAGTCCTAGATTACTGCATTATCTCCTTTAGTTTCTCTATACCTTGCACAACTTTTGTAAATAGCCTACTTTATCAAACTCTGCTCAGGTTACCCAATTTGAATGAGGCATCACTTTCCTGGTTGGACTCTCTCTGATAACATCTTCCTCCTGACAGACACAGCGCCATACCAGGATGCTGAGTTCAGTGTTTTGAACTTGTACTGTAATTCGTTTCTCCCTACCCTGATCACCTCCTCCCTAAAATTCCCTGCAACCAAGTCAAGGCATCTGCCGTGAGCAAGACAAAGCCTGGACAAGACACGGCAGCCTGAACTGCAACCAAAATGGTATTGTGTGTGTGTGTGTGTGTGTGTGTGCGCGCGCATGTGCGCACGCGTGCATGCGAAGTTTGTGTATTTCTGTGAATTTGATTACTAGCAATGGAATTGTTGGGTTAAAAGTTACAAACTTTTTTAATTTAAAAAGATTTCCAAATGGCTATCCAAAAAGATAACCTATTAAAAAAAAAAAAAGAAACATAACCTCAATTTACACTCTCCCTCTGTTTTGCCAACTGTAGATTATAAAACTTGAGAATTTTTGCATTTTGATAGGTAAATATGGTATCACATTTTTTTCTTTGACATTTCTTCCTTTTTCTTTTTCTTTTTTTCAGAGACAGAGGGATGGTGAGAGAGAGAAAGAATCAATTTTATTTAGTTTTCTTGTGGCTTTCATTGCTCGGACACTTCACTGTGTATGCGGTCATGGGGTTTGAATCCGTGTCCTCATGCATGCCAGGCAAGCGCTGTAACTGCTGAGCCACTGCTCCAGCCCCGACATTTCATTTCTTTAAGTATGAGTTCAGCTCAATATTTTTCATATACTTCTTGATATTTATGTATTCTTATTCTATTTTTCTGAGTTAATTTCCCTTATTTATAAGTACTATTTTTACCTTAAGAAAGTAAATGCTATGTGTATGTGTAGCAAATTTTTTATTACCTGTAGATGTTTAAAAGTTTGTATGACAAATGATATAAAATATTTTTCCATGGCTTCTGAGTTTTGTATCAGGATAAGAAAAGCTTTTCTCACTACAAGATAATAATTGTTAAAAAATTCCATGGCTACTTCTAATACATGTATAGTGGTTTTTTTTTTAAGAGAGAAGGACAGTGAGTGAGAGAGAGAAAGAATCAATTTTTATTGAGTTTTTCACATGGCTTTTGTTGCTCTGACACTTAATTGTGGACGTGGGTGCTGGGGTTTGAACGAGTGTACTTGTGCACGCCAGGCAAGTGCCGTAACCGCCAAGCCACTGCTCCAGCCCCTACATGTACAGTTTTGATCCATCAGGAATCTTATTATATGGGAAAGGTAGGTGCCCAGATGTTTTTTCAGAAGACTAGCATATTATTTGGAGGTATGATTTAGAGATGCTTTGATCTGACAATGAGATGAAAATTAATACATGTCAACATTAATATGGAATGCTATCTTATTATGTACGAAATTCTTCAAGGAATTTGGGTCTGTTTCTGTACTCTTCATTGACTTTCCCACCAGCTGTGGTGGGCAGATTTATAAAATGATGTTGGGGCTGTAGTGGTGGCTTAGCTTTTGGAACGCTTACCTGGCATGTGCAAGGACCCAAGTTCAAACCTCAGCAACACATACACAACTTAAGTGTGGGAGAAATAAAGATCAGAAGAATAAGTAAAGCTGATTCTCTGTGTCTCACTCTCTCCCTCCCTCTCTCTTATAAATAAATAAATACAAATAAATATAAATAAATAAATACAAATAGATAAATAAAATGAATCATTTGATCCCTGCCTCCTGTGTTTAAGCCTTTGTGTAATCTCCTCCCCTTGAATGTGGACTGGACCTAGTGACCTGCTTCTAATGAATAGAATACTGAAAAGTGATGGGAGATTAGTTCTACACTTGGATTATGAAACTATGACCTCCTTCTTAGTTAGTTCCCCCTCTCTCTTATCCTCTCACTTCCTGTGCTGATGAAGCCTTCTGCCACATTGTGAGTTGGCCTAGGGAGAGGCCCAGGTAGCGAGGATTGAGGGAGATCTCTAGCCATCAGCTTGGAAAGAACCGAAGCCATCAGCCCAACATCCTGCAAGGAACTGAATCCTTCCAGCAACCAAGAGAGCAACTTGTGAGAAGGTCCTTCCCTAGTTGAGCTTTGAACTGATTGTATCCCAGGAGATGCCTTGGGTGTAGTCTTATGAGACACCCAGAGTTAGAGAACCCAGCTAAGCCACATCCTGATTCCTGACTCAGAGAAACTGTTGTTTTCAGCCAATGTGTTCTGGGAAAATCTGTGAGTTAGGGACATAGATGTGTTTTTGAAGGAAATAGTGTGTGTTATTTCAAATCGATGGATTTTGGGAAAATTTATTATGCAGCAATAGGCAACTAGGTTTTAGTCTTGTCTCCAAGTGTTTTAGTACCTGTAGTTTTATAATATGTTTTAATATTTTGCAAAATTATATTGATTATATTTTCTGTATAATCAAATATAATATAATAAAATATAATCAAATATATTGATTATATTTTCTCCAGATTTTTTCTCCTTGGATATTCTGGTACATTTAATTCTCCTAGTGAATTTAATATAATGTTGTCGTATACCTCCTGAAGTCCTGTTGTTTTTTAAATTGTGTTTTCGAAGGTTGAACTGATAATTTTAGAGTCTCTAGTTTTTCTGTATAGGGACATTTATTCAATTCTCCCTTTGAATCTACTCAGTAAAGTTTTAATATTTTCTAATTTCACCTGGATATTCACTAAGATGATTTACAGTTATTTTTGTTTTTCTGTTGTGAGGAATTTTGTTTAATTGCTTTTTCTCTCATTATGGTTTGTACATAGGAGAGCTATTCATTTTATAAATTATTTTTCTAACTGGCCATGTTATTTCATCTTTTTATATAATCTTGTGATCTACAAATTACAACACTTGTGTATCTTCCTTTCTAGCATGTATATTTCTTATTTTTTTCTTAGTTGCTTGAAATGGATTTAACTTCCAGAACAATGAATGACAGTTCAAAGATACTCAATAGCATCTTTGCTCTGTTTATAAAATTTGGGTGGAAAAATTGAAAATTTTCCATTAAATTTCATTTGGGCTTTTGATATATTTAAAAGTAAGAATTGATCTATTTTGCTTTGTATCAGGAATGAATGCCACATTTCATGTCAACTCATTTCTATATAAAGATATTTAACTGAGTTTTCTAAAGCAAACTATTATATCACAAATTACACTAATAGATTCTCCAATGTTCAACAATATGGTTACTGTCAGGTGAAAGCATCATAGCCTGTATTTCTGTGCAAGCCAGTGTTTTAAACACCTCCTCAACAAACATCATTACATGTATAAATTACTATTTTGTCAGCAACCATAGTGACTGTGACATATATCTTCATATTTACTAACTCATGTTTTAACAATTGGATTTGTTTTATGGAAGAGGTATTTTGATGTCCATTTTATGGTTGAGGTTACCCCAGGCACAGAAAGGTTAACTACCTGCTGAATGAAGAAAGTCAGAGAGCTGAGACACAGACCAGGAAGACTGAGCCTAGTCACAGAAGAGGCAAGGACCACCATGGCTGTCACTTCTGTCATTTCTGAGTGTCTTCCAGTCTCTGTGCAATCAATTCCCTATCCTGCAGGCTCCAGAGACCACTGACATCCTCTTATCACTTAGATTCGTTTATTTGAACTTCCACATAAATAGAGTCATGTAGCGTGTATTCTTGATGTCCGTCTTCTTCTTCTTCTTCTTCTTCTTTTTTAAAGAGAGAGGGACAGTGAGAGAGACAGAGAAAGAGAGAAACAACTTTATTTAGTTTTTCACATGGCCTTAGTTGCTCCAACACTTAGTTGTGTACGTGGTGCTGGGGTTTGAACTTGTGTACTCACGCATGCTGGGCAAGCACCGTAACTGCGGAGCCACAGCTCCAGCCCCAACGTCTGCCTTCTTGTGCTCAGCAAAATATTCCTTTATTCGCTCCATGGCGTTGCACATATCACT
>PVKS010030081.1:0-24721 GCA_004027875.1 Aplodontia rufa | reverse complement strand
AGTCATCATCTGCTTCTGTTCTTTTCCAGGGTTCTTTAATACAACAAATGAGACCATCCTGTCCGGCCGAGTAGCAGCTTGGGTGCTATCTCTACGCCTCCTTTTCCTGCAATGCACTTATCCTCCCCACGTTCAATCCATCAGGTCCTCTGCATCTCAACTCCCAACCGTCCCCCGAGTCAGTCCATCCTTGGTCTCCTCTGCTTGGGCCACCACTGTCTCGTCCGGACTTCTCGGTCCCTGGGGTTCCTAGTGCCTCTTTGGGTGAGCAGTAAGGAGTCTGGGACCGTATGCCCTGGAGGACAGATGCGCTGCCCACTGTGGGAGCAGAGACAGCAGAAAGCCTCTGCTGTTAACTCCACTGTCTGCCCCAGCTGCAGACAGCCACCTCACCTGGGGCCCACCAGTCACAGCACACTCTGCTCTGCGGGGAAGCTGTCAGCTGAGGCTTTGTGCGTCTGCTCCTGGGGAGCCCCCCCCTGCAGCACCTCTTCTCTCTCTCTGCACGCTGCAGCACAGTGATCATTTCACCACGCGTCACTCTCCGGCTTCAGACCCTGCCTCATGGCTTCAAAGCTAATGACCAGAATCCTGAACATAGACGATGTCTCAGGCACACTGGCTCTATCCGATCCCTAGGTTTGCCATAGGGAAGTTCCACAAATGGGGTGGTGAAGCGACAGGCTGGAAGTCAGCAGAGGAGGCCCCAGCAGAGCCACGCTTCCTCCGGAATCCTCCCATGCTGCTTGCTACATTTTGGTCGTGTGCAGCACAAGCTTGGCACTCCTTGGCTTGTAGGTGCATCATTCCAGGCTTCCACCATCACGTGCCACTCTGGTTGCCTTTGCATCTAAGAACACCAGTCAAGTTGGACTAGGAGCCCTACTCTAGTATGACTCAACTAATTACATCTGTAATGACCCTATTTCCAAACAAGGTCATCGCTGTGGTTTGAGTGTGCTCTCCAGAGGCTCATGTGTTGGAAGTGTTGTCTGGTATGGTGGTGTTAAGAGGTGGTGGGGCCTGTAAGAGGTGCAAGTCTTCCTGGCTCTGCTCCATCCCTTTCTGATTTCCTGCTCACCCATGTGATCTCTCTCTCACACACTCACTCCCACCATTGCGAGGTCCTTAGCAGAATTAAGGTGATGCCAGCATCATGACCTGAACTTCCAGAACTGTGAACTCAAAAAACTTCTTTTCTTTGTAAAGTACCCACCCTTGGGTATTTTGTTATAGTAATGAAAATCAGTAGCATTTTGAAGAACTAGAGACAAGAATTTCAAAATATCTTTTGGGGGGGACACAATTCAACCCATAGCATTGACACTTGTTTGGTCCCTGAAACAAGCTACACTCATCTTCTTTCAGTTCTTTTGTATATCCTGTCCCCAAGTCTCATGCCCTCCCCTCTCCACGTGCATCTATCCAAGACCTTTATCCTCTTGATCTCAGTTAAAATTTCACTCTCCTAGTCAGACTTTTCTTTCTCACTCCTCTCACAAACCAGGTCAATTCTTCCTATTTAAGTACTTTATATTTTTTTCTCAGCACTTATCACTATTTGTAATTACATATCTCTATCTATACACATTAAACCATTTAACCCTGGCTGCCTCCTCACCAGCCCGCAAGGTCTGTAAGGGCAGAGTCTGTCTCGGTACACCACTGTGTCTCCAATGCTGAGCCTGAAACCAGCACATACTTGGTGCTGAATAAGTCCATATTCAGCGAGCAACTACGAAAAACTTTCATTGATCTGTTAGGTTTCATCCCTCCTCTGGTCTGAAGTCTTACGTGGCCCTATTTCCAGGAGATACAATTTTCCACCAACCAAATTAATGTGCAATGGAGAATGTGAAGACAGTAATGGAGAATGTGAAGACAGTAAGTCCCAGATAATGGATTCTGAAGATATTCCCACAAAAGAGAACATAGTCCCACAGATAGAGACTCTTTCCAGGAGCCAGCTGAAATTCCTTGCAGCCAATATGAAGAACAGACCAATACTTAAATTTACTCTCCTGAACTGTGAACTTTCCCATAATCAGGACTCTGCAGAAACCCAGGTTCCTCATTAGACCATGCCAGAAAGCTAAATGAATGCGAGGCAGTACACAGTTGCCTATGTATTCTATCTAGAGGGAGAGGGTGCCTCGTCCATCCAAGCGATATTTTAGGAGGTAGAGCAGTGGATACTCCAGGGGATGGTAGAGAAGACGTTGTATTTAAGATGCTATCAGAATGCTGCGTGCCTGTTAGACGGACACTGCTGCCCAGCTGCTGTCCCTCGAGGAGGGAGGGGGGAGTCTTCTTGTTTGATGAGCACTATTTCAGCCACATATGTTCTCTGCTCCCTCCCCCCCCCCCATTAAGGCATCCTTCGGGCAAGGCACCTTCCCCTTCTGCTGAGGGGCTCTTCTTTCCCTCTGCTGTCAGCTATAGCCGTTTTCACCCCAAGCTGGGATGGGACCAACATTGACCCAGCCTGAGAGCATCTGCAGGTACTTCCTGTCGGAGGGGCTCCCCTTGCACAGTGCTTCAGTGTGCCTTTTTAGAAAAGCAGGTCTGAGTCGTTTTTGAATTCTTTAAAGACGTAAATCTTTTGCGCCTTCCCAAATCCATGACTTATCACAGAGTCCCTCAGGAAGATAAGATTTTGTGACAGAAAGAATGTAAAGAGAATTTCCAAAGGGCTACTTAGCTCTGGCTGTTACGATTTAGGCAACAGGATAATAGTCCTATACCTAAGGCTACTGTTTTGAGAGATGGCTTTCCAAATTCTTTCATCTCCCTCTTCAACTATCAGGGTCCAAGCCCAGGACACCTGGCTCAGAGAGTACTTCCAATACTCTGTCCTTATGGGAGCCAGGATGCTAAGATAGAAGAAAGAAATAAAACAGGAAGGACCATTACTTTCCAGCCAGGGAATAGCAGGAGACTGAGCTATTTCGTCTCAAAGGTTAACCTAAATGTGCATTAATACGGGGTTTACTATTAAGTTAAGCTTGGGTTTGGACAGTTAAGTCATCTCTTTGCTAACCAATTGGATATGGATTTGGGAGAAAGTTGGCATTTGATATAGAAGATACAAAGTGTGTTTTCTTTGTGCATCCAAGTATATGGTGTGAGATCAACAATGTGCTTTGGAGCCAGGCGCAGTGGTGCACACCTGTAATCCCAGCATCTGGGGGGCTGAGGCAAGAGGATCGCAAGTTCAAAGCCAGCCTCAGCAACTTTTGGAGACTCTAAGCAATTTAGCAACACCCTGTCTCAAAATAAAATATTTTTTAAAAGGGGTTGGGGTTGTGACTCAGTAGTTAAGTGCCCCTGGGTTCAATCTCTGGTACCAAAAACTAATAATAATAATAATGTGCACAAAATGACAAGGAAATCACTAGTTAGAAATCTCAGCAATGTTTAACACAAGTATTCGGTTGCTGCAGGATTGGAGGGTCCCATTCCAAAGCTCCCACAAATAGGGCTCACCACAATCTCCACAACTATAGAAAGTGTAAGAGGAGACTGGAAAAGTGAGCCAGGATCATGGATTCCTCCAGCAACTACTCTGTGCCCCACTTGAGAGGATGGTGCTCACACGGAACCCTCAGTCAGACCCACCCTGAAAGTGACAGCTCAGCATGTGTGTCCTTGGTGAGCACCAGGTCACTTCCATGGCAATGGGAACTGCCCACTCCTGTCCTCTCCTTAGTAGTCCCTGAAGGGGCATGCCAGCCAAAAGGTTCACTTGAAATGACCGAGTCCACAGCACAGGATAAACCAGACCCATCCCACAAAACTGTCAATTTGAGGGTAAATATAGTCGCAGTGGGAAAAATGGTACACAATTAAAACAGCCACAGGGGTCTGGTCTTCAGCACCTGTTCCTCCCCACGAGCATAAGCCAAAGTGATTTGGGCAGCCTCTTGCCTGTTGCCGTGCTACAGTCCCTCTTTCGGTTTCTTTGTGGTTCTCTCCGCATGCTGTGCTGGTCCACTTTGCCCCACGGTCCCAGTTGGTCCACGGGGCACATCCGTTCATAGCATCAAGGCTGAAACAAGAATAGCTGGTGAGCTCTGATCCTTTCCGTCTTCCGGAACTCAGGTCGTCCCTGGTACATCTTGTCGCCCAGGGAACCCAATGTGGAAACTGTGGTTCTCCTTTGAAAATTTACTTGGTCAGGCACCTACGGTGGAAGGTCAGTGAGCATCTGCTTTTCATCATGGTGAGCTTGCAGCCCTCTTGAAATGCTGAGAGACAAGAACAGCTTCTGCCAGGCGCCTCTGCTTCCCAGTCCCATTATTAAAAGTCTCTATTGTAGGCTGGAGCCGTGGCTTGGCGGTTACAGCGCTTGCCTGTCATGCACAAGTACACGGGTTCAAACCCCAGCACCCACGTACACAACGAAATGTCAGAGCAACAAAAGCCATGTGAAAAACTCAATAAAAGTTGATTCTCTCTCTCTCTCTCTCATTGTCTTTCTTTCTAAAAAAAAAAAAAAAGTCTCTAGCTTGGAGCGGTGGCTTGGTGGTTATGGCGCTTGCCTGCCATGCGCAAGTATGTGAGCTCAATCAAACCCCAGCACCATGTACACAATGAAGTGTGCAAGGAATGAAAGTCACACGAAAAACTAACGAAAAATTGTTTTTCTCTTTCTCTCTCACTGTCCCCTCTTTCTTAAAAAAAAATCTCTACTCTGGATACTGCTTCTGCCCCACTCTTAAGGGCTCCGTCAGATGAAGCACAGGGATTTAAACTTGTTCACTTGCTCCCTCAATGTTCATTACACTTAGTTGTGTAATTCCCTCGGCATGTGTAGATGAAACCCACTCTTACATTTCCACACGAGTGTGCTTATTCTTAGCAATTCTGAGGACTCAATATTGTCATTGAAAACCTCTACGAGATTACAACCCAAATCTCTAGACAATTCCTTGAGGATAGGATACTGCTTTATACTTCCTTCAGTTCCCTCAGTGCCAAGCCAACATAGTTACTCATGTGATATGAGATCACTTCACATTCACCAGACATTTCATATCTAGCCAGTATTTTGCTAAGTGCTCACAAGAGGCCTGAGTCTTTCATATACCTTATCTTGCTTAGTCTTCACACCACCTTGGCAATTATGGACAATGGTAATTCTCCGCTTCACAGAAGAGAAGGCACTGATTGCTAGAAGCTCAGTGATGTGCCCAGTTCCTCAGCTAGGAGTGGCTGCTGGAGTGAGAACCCGCCCTCTGCTTTGGGGTGCAATGCTATTTTCTGCCATGGTTGCTTCCCAGTCTGGTAGGTCCTGCCTTGTAGAAGAGTCCTGAGACCAGCAGACTGGCCTGATCCAGGGAAGTCCTTAAGTAACCCCAGATCAGTGGAGCAAGACCAATGCCAGCCCAGCAGGTTTCCAGGTCTCTAGCTAAGTTCAAAAACAGCTCAGCAAAGGAGTTTCTGACGCATGTGTCAGGGCAGTGTGGCCCATCTCACTATCCCTACCAGATATGGGACAGAAAGAATGAGGGCTGGCTTGGTAGGGACCTTTCCCCCATAAAGCCCAGACCTCTGGGCTTTAGTCCCTGACATTAAGAGGGTAATATGGGATCTGGTCTTCCCAACAGAAGGAGGCTATGGTGAGGGTGGCAAGTGGACACTCTCACACCCTGTCTGTCCTTGACCATGGTCATGCAGAACCCCCAATGCCATCCTTTGAGAAAACAATGGGTCATCCATGCTTAGAAGGAGTGGACAGGGCCAAAATCAGCTAGTGCCCAGATAGGCCTTCCTGCCACTGCTAGCATGTGCACTCCATGGAGCAGAGATCAGTCTGTCTGCCCTGCTGCGCCCTGCTGTGAACTGTGTCTGGCATGGAGGCACCCAGTAGGTACATGTTGAACAGATGATTGAATGGGTGAGCAGGGCTGGGGATGTAGCTGGGTGGTGAGAGCTCGCCTATCAGGCATGAGGCCCTGGGTTCAATCTGCAGCACCACAAGAGAATGAATGCATGAGCAAAGCAACCAAGAGCTTGGGATACCTGTGTGCACAGAAGCCCACCTGCAAGGAACTCTGCACACAAGTCTTCTTTGCTTTTAAAGGACTCCCCTTGCCGAGTGTGGTAGTGCACGCCTGTAATCCCGGTGGCTCAGGAGGCTGAGGCAAGAAGATCACAAGTTCAAGGCCAGCCTCAGCAACTTAGTTCCTAAGCAACTTAGCAACATGCTGTCTCAAAACAAAAAATAAAAAAGGGCTGGGGATGTGGCTTGGTACTTAAGCACCCCTGGGTTCAATCGCTGGTATAAAAACATGGACTTACCTTACACCTCACCAGCCCCACGCCTTTCTTTAACACTCATAGTTTCATGCAGAGGGAAAAAATATCTGCATGATCTCTAAGCTTTGCCCTCATGCTGGCACCTTCTTTCCCAAAGGCAAGAAAAACCCGTCTATCGGGTTCCCCTTCACTGGAGCAGAGGCTGCTGTCTGCCCTGGCTCCCCAACCAGCTGCTGGAACCTTCAGTTCTACGCTGCTGAGTTGGGCTGAAAAGACAGAGGTTGGTTTCAGATCTCCCAACCTCAAGCTACCCTACCACAACCATCCGGGAGAAAAGGCCCAACCCCTCCGGGCTCCAGCAGCTCTGCTCTGTGCCCTCTCAAGGTTCTTTGTCCCCAGAAAGCCTACAGTACATGTGGCCAAATGATCTCACAACTTTTTTTTTTTTAAAGAGAGAGGGACAGTGAGAGAGACAGAGAAAGAGAGAAACAACTTTATTTAGTTTTTCACATGGCCTTCGTTGCTCCCACACTTAGTTGTGTATGTCGTGCTAGGGTTTGAACCCAGGTCCTCGCGCTTGCAGGGCAAGCACCGAAACCACTGAGCCACTGCTCCAGCCCCCTATCTCACAACTTTTTGACCATACACAAATTTCCTAACTTGACAAAGCTTCAATTCTCTGATCTATAAAATTATATTAACAATCTAATTTTTAATTTCTGCTTTGCAGAATCATTATGAGAAATAAAATATATGGAAAGGGTTGGCACATAGGAAATGCTCAAAACAGGATAGCATAAGGAAGTTTTAACTTCCCCCCTTGGAATGTTTAATAATCTTATTCTATGAAATAAAATGGCAATTGATTAGCAGGGGAAACACATTCAGACTGATTAATGTGTAGAAACATGAGAGTCACACAAAGGATGAGACTTGGAATAAGGCTAGACAGTTGGAGCTTCCACAGAACTGAGCACAGGGCTCCAGGCTGGGGCTTCTAGCGGCAGCAGTCTTGTCCATGCAGATAAAGTCACAAGGACACAGCCCTTCTTCCCTTGGAAAGATCTTTTCTAGGCAGAAAGGGCTAGGAAAGCCACCACCTACACGTGTCATTTACTAATGTAGATAGATGCCAAGTTTTTCTTTACAAAAGGGAAGCTTTTCAGAGCCATTCCAGTGTCTGCAGAGGTCTGCAGTGTCTCTACCTAAGCAACTCAAAATATGCCGAAGAGATCCATTTGTGATGGGATATTTCCCTCCCCCATGGCCGTTATTCTTCCTGCTTGCTAGGATAGGTTCCTGTGCTTTTGTTGTGAATGAACAAACATAACCCACAGTCTAAATAAATGGGAAAAGGTCATCCATCATTATTAATTCATTTAACAAAGAGTGTGCCAGGTCCTGACCAGGTCCAGATGGGGCAGGGGAGGTTTACAGAACACCAGAGGCGAGTGTCCCAGTTCTCCGGGTCCTCACCTATGTTGAGTCCTGGAATAAATCACACCCACTCGCTGCCTGTCTCGCAGAGTTTCCAAATGTGACCTCCTTCAGGTCACTTTAACTGGCTAGACAAATCCCAGACTGGATCCACATAGAGACAAATTCTGAGTACTGCACATCAGAAATTCCTAAGAAGTTGCTCTGAAAGGGAGAGGGAGAAGGCGAGCAGCCCTGCAGTCCCAGGAAGGGCATCAGCAGCCTCATGGGCCTGGCCCAGGTTGGAAGAAACTGTCAGGCCTCTGCAGCACCAGGGTGGATGAATCACTGGATGCTGGAAGGTGTGGCCTTGGGGGAGACAGCTTCCTTCACCAAAACAATCCCCAGAAAGGACTATCAGCCTGGGGGGATCTGGAAACAGTCCCTGCAGCTGGGGAATGATCTCTTCATTCACGAAAGGGGTTTTGGGTGGTGTGCCACACACTGCATTAATAAGGGCATGTTGATCCTCCCTGCTTGATTTCTGTGCCTGTCTCCCAACTGATCTATTCCTGTTACCAGAGGAAAACCTAAACAAACCCTCCAGCTTCAGTTGCTCATAGCTGATTTAAAGATCACTAAATCTGGAGGTCACTCAGCTGGGACTGGCTCTATAGATGACACCTCTGATGGGTGGGTTATGATAACAGTTGCCTCGGTTACTCTTCAGGGACCTGAAGGACACTTTTGCTAAAAACACTGACTCTCTGCTTGGGCGTAGAGATGGCTGGTGGGTAACTGGAATGGGATGGAAAGGCTTGGTGTCTCTGTCTTCATATGGTGTCTGTCTCCTTTGTTGCCTTGACCTTCGGGTCAGATTCAACTCAGATCTCCATTTAAATGTGTTGATCCTTTGAGAAATGTTTTGCCCCAAACTATAGTAGAGGGTTAACTCGGCCTAGACTTGCCTAGTCCGTTTCTGACTTTAAGGCTGAACACAACTAACAGCCGCCATGACCAGAAACACCAGACCACAAAAGGAATGAAGAGAGGAGGCCCCCAAACTCCTGGATGACCTCTGACTATTCCCAGAAAAATATGAATAGTCTCACCTTTACTAATTTATCTGTGTTACATCTGTAACTTTCAGCTAGCTAGTGCTGAGCAGTTGATTCACAAGCATGGTCTCCCATGCCTCCATTCTTTGGCCAATGAATAAAGTCTTCTTTTCTCCCCAACACTGGTCTCCTAGACACTGGTTTTCCCATGGGATGAGCTTCCAGATCTGGGTTTGGTAACATTACATGAGTAGGAAGAGGGGAGAGGGATTTATCATACCACTGAAATCTGTGTGACCTGGATCAGGAGGTTCTCTCCTGCCCCAGAGCTCTGGCATCTTTCTTCATTGTTAAGCATCCCTGGCATCAAAGCTGGAAGACAACAAATGTAAGGGGATTTACAATAAGCCCATGAGCTAGAAAATGTATACTAGGAATAACAGAATATTTGTGGGAGGGACAGGGATTGAGTTTCTTTCCAGATGAGGCTGGGGTCTGGACCTAGTTGAAGACCCTTGTTGATGCTTTCACAGCTTCTGTTTTTGAGAGAGGGGAAGGTGGGCCACCTTCAGCCTCACTGGAGAAACCAGGGAGTCGTTCTCCCAGGCTGCCAGGTAGATCCATGGCTGCGAGCAGTTTGGCACGGCCTCCCATCACCAAGTACAGCTGGTGGTTCTGCCGTCTGCTGGCATGCTCCAACAAGACCCAGCTCAAGACACACTGAACACAAATGCCTACTTGAATGAATTCTGGTACCACTCGGTGGATTGGAAGCACGTCTGCAATTAAAAGCTGTTCCTGGGAAACTGTAGCTGCCTTCTCACTCTGGAAAGGAAACCTTGCAAACCCAGACCCACGCTGAGAACTGAACTTGCATTTAGGGCTCATGACAGGGTTTAATCAAGGGTTTCTGAGTCCCCAGGATATTTTTCAGACTTATCACTATTAATCACTGAAACTTTTATGAATTTTAACAGTTATAAACAATTCCTAAACTTACCGTAGTAAGTTCGGTTATTAAAATGGTAGAGGTAAAATGACTCTGAAATTTCTGTATCTATACTGTAGGATTAAGAAGAAGTGAGTGCATGCACTGAGGTTGAGAACAAGGGTTTCACTGTGGAAGGAGGGATATACAAATAGGAATTGGGAGAAGGCAAGACAGAATCCATGGGGATGGAAATGGAGCCATCAGGAAGCTCATGCTTTTAAAGATCTGTATGTGTATGTGATACGCATGGTATAGGGACACGGGTGCGTGTGTATGTATGTTTCTACACATTCATACATTTCCTAGCTCTGTCTACTGAAAGGGTCAAAAAGCAATGAGTATACTGAGCACCCACATTTTTTTAAGAGAGAGGGACAGTGAGAGAGAAAGAAACAATTTTTTGTTTAGCTTTACATGTGACTTTCGTTGCTCCAATACTTCGTTGTGTACATAGTGATGGGGTTTGAACTTGTGTACTCACACATGCCAGGCAAGCACTGTAACCGCCAAGCCACAGCTACAGCCCAAGCACCCACATTTTTATCTCAAATATTCTCCCCCACCAAAGGGAGCCAGGCTCCCTAAAGAGATGCCTTATCCCAGGACTGAATTAAGGTAGAGACAAGATGAACCTAAAACATCTTATTATGCCAAAAAGGTAAGGAAGTGCAAGAGAGAGAGAGAGAGAGGCAGAGAGATGGTGGGGATGGGGGAGGGGGACACAGCAGCCAGATTAAAGGGACTCCCACTGGCCAAATTAATTAAGTATAGTATAGTAGTGGATTATAAACCATTGGGGGAAAATAGGAATTCATGAGTTTTCACCAATAATGAATAAACAATTGAAGGGCAGGAAGAGTTCTTGCTTATAGTAAATTGCCAAGGACTGGCTGGTAAAAGTGGAGGGAGGGCAACAGCTGGAAAATGCTCATTTTCAAACATTGTGTTAATAACAGGATGAGACAAGAACTGCCCATGAAGCTAAACCTAGGGGGAAGTGTTGACTAACAGCAGAGTATTTTGAGCCATCTTTAAGTATTTCCTGACACTGTTTATTATTTGCTGGAAGGAAAGAAGTAACAATTTTCAAGTGGAGAAATCAAAACACACCTCAACTGGGTGATCAAAATGAACATCACCAAAAGGTATGGAGGGACATCACAGCTTCCAGATGTGACACCCTGAGGAGGACACATCATCTCTGTGGTGTTTGGGGGACAGAAATGTAATCATAAGGAAACAGCAGATAAACCTACAATGAAGACCATTCTATTAGCACAAACAGGTGAGGCACTATATTCTTCAAAAATGTCAATTTCCTAAAAGACAAGTAAGAGCTGTGGATAGCAAAGACCAACAACAACAATCGCAGGTGTTAGAGAGGGTGTGCAGAGACACAGCCCCTGGAATATGAAAAGGTCTAGCTGACCATTTACAAAACCCACCTGGCACATTCTCACATTTTAAACTTATGATTGCCATGTGACTCAGTAATTTCCTTCGTACATATACACCCAAGAGAGATGAAAACATGCCCACATGAAAACCTGAATATGCATAACAGCATCATGCATAATGGGCAAAAAGTGGATAATAAGCAAATATCCAATTGAGTATTTGCTAAACAAAACATGGTATACCTGCACAACGAGATAGTATTTGGCCACAGAGAAGAATTGAATACATCAATGTGGTAAGAAGCCAGTCATCAAAGACTAATTTCATTTATAGAAAATAAGACTAAATTCATTTATAGAAAATTCCCTAATAAACATACCTATAAAGACAGATAATAGTTTAGTGGATGCCTTGGACCAGGGGAGAAGAGGGAGGGGGCGATTGCTAGTAGGTAAAGTGTTGGTTTTGGGCTGATTAAAATGGTGATGGTGCACAATTCCATGAACATGCTAGAATTCATGAATTTGTATAGCTTAAGTGGGTGAATTTTATTGTATGGGAATTATATCTCAATAAAGATGGTATTAAAAGTGTTCTTTATTGCCCCTCTCTCAACCAGTGGATACAAAAACTTTGGTACATATATACAATGCAATACTACTTGGCCATTAGAGAAAATGATATTATGGCTTTTGCAGCCAAATGGATAGAGATGGAAAAAATTATGCTAAGTGAAGTATCCCAAGCTCAGAGACTCAAGGGCCGAATGTTTTCTCTCATTTGTGGAAGCTAGAATACATCTGGAAATATTATGTTAGATGGCTAAGCCAATAATAACCTCAAAATGTATAAATTTTTACACAAACTGAGGGATCATTGCCTAGGATACCTGGAGGCGAGGGAGAGAGGCAGGGTTGGGGGAGGGATTAGGAAGGATATCTAGGAGACTAGAGGGAGGGAATATGGGGGAATCATCTCAGAAGGAGATCTCTGACCTCCACGAGATGTCCATTTAACTCAGGGGTTCTTCTGGGGGAAACATAGAACCATGGGGAATCCAAGAGGAGCATCCATGATATGGCGTCAGCCTTGGCTAACTATGTCAATACACATTTGTTCTTGATTGTTTGATAATGATTCCCCCTCAATTGTAACTCCATGTTCATCTAATAAAAAATGTTCTTTATTATAAAATACTTGGATAGCAATGACAGTTGGCAGTATAATGTACCTGTATAAATAAAGAAATAAAAGATACACACACCAAGATGGATCAAGAAACCTGAGGGCCATCTGTGCCCTTGGCAGAGGCAGTATTTTGTTTTGTTTTGTTTTGTTTTGTTTTTCAGATAGAGAGACAGTGAGAGAGAGACAGACAGACAGATAGATAGATAGAATCAAGTTTATTTAGTTTTTCATGTTTTTCGGACACTTGGTTGTGTACGTGGTGCTGGGGTTTGAACCTGCATATTTGTGCTTGCCAGGCAAGTGACATAACCACTGAGCAACTGCTCCAGCCCCTGGCAGAGGTGGTTTTAAAGGAGAAACACGGGCAGAAAGCAGGGGGCCTGGTGATCATGGGAATCTAGGGAGCAGGTGGATACATCTTCAGTGTAGACAGCCTTCTCCAGTAGCATCTAGGTGAAGGGAGGTGGAATGAGAGCTGGAGAAACATTGGGGGGGCTGGAGAAGGTTTCCACTGTGGAGAGCTGGACTGTTGGATGCTGATAGAAGGATCCAGTGGGAAAGACCCAGCTGGTCACACATGAACTGTGAGAAGGTAATCCTTATAGCAAATTCCTAGGGAAGTCACAGGTCCCAGAATCCACGTAATAGACAGAAGCACACTTCCTCCGTCGAACTGGAAGGAAAGGAACAGGACAGCGCTGGTCCTGACTGTGGTAAGATGAGGAAGTTCTTTCAGCTGACTTTGGATGATGGGAGAGGAGAGAGAAGGATGGGAAGATATGAAAGTTCATGTTCGAAGTCTGCCACGTACTAGCTATGTGATCTTGGCAAATATACAGTGACCTTCTCTGAACCTGCTTCCTCCTTTTAACATGAATAACACCTTAGAGCGTTCTTGTGAAGATAAAAAGAGATAACAGTGAAAACATACAGCAGCACACCTATCCCATAGCAGGCTCTGGACCAGAATCTCCTTTGCTCTTCAGTTTATTTTTATCCCCTTGCTCATTCTGCTCCCATCCCCAAAGACTTGCAAAAAATAAGTTTCCTGGATCAATAACCTTCCTTTGTTCATCTTCATGCTCCAAACACTTAAAACAATTCTAGGCATGTAGTAGATGCTCAATAAGTAATTGCTTTCTAAATTCAGCTCCATATCCTCTTTACTGAATAGCTGTTGAATGGTTAGGGGTTTTCACGCTCATCCCCTATTTCCTCCTCACAGCTGCATGAGAAGGGCATGGTGTCATCTCAGTTCGGCAGGGGGAGGCCATGTCTTCAGCTGCTGATGATAAAGGTGGAACTCCAACCCAAGGGCTCATTCCAGTGCCACTGCCTTCCACCATCCGATAGCCGTCTTTTGCTGATTCTCTTGTAAGGGGCTAGTGTGTAAGCAGATCTCCAAGATATTGCTAGGGGAGCCCGTGAGGGTGAGTCTGGCATTCCATTCCCCGGTGCAGTCGCCCTCCTTTCCTCTTCCCACTCCCCTGACCTGACCTGATCTATTTGGCATCACGATTGGGAGATTTAAAGACTTTGTTTCATTATTTTCACACCAAATTGAAACTATCTAAAACAAAAGAACAAAGGATGATCCTGAAGACTAAGAAATTATCACTCGGGGCAAGCAGAATTCAGCGCATTATATTGGCATGAGAGCAAGAGCTGCGGACAGCTGAGGTACCTGGACTCCACTGCAGCTAGAAAGGGACAAATTTCAAGATCAAGGGAAAAACTGAATCTTTCGGTTTATATGTTCCATCCTTTTTTTAATATATTAAAATTTTAATAATGAATTTTTAAACATAGAATTATGCTAGCACAATTGTGTAATGGCCTAGGAGAGAGACTAGTATTATGAAACCATGTGTCCAACAATTAGGAAGATTTGGCCACATGGCTTCATCTATCTAGGGATTCAACCCAGGGCCTCATGCACGCCAGGCCAGTGCTTTACCACTGGACCACACCCCCAGGACCAGTTAATTCTTTTTCAAATGTGATTTTCTGATTCCTATCGCTCCACTCTCTACTCAGTTTGCGTATTTTATTTTATTATTTTATTTTAAAGAGAGAAGGACAGTGAGAGAGAGAGAGACAGACAGAGAGAATCAATTTTTATTGAGTTTTTCACATGGCTTCCATTGCTCTGACACTTAATTGTGCACATGGCTGCTGAGGTTTGAACTCGTGTACTTGTTCATACTGTAACCTCCGAGCCACCACCGCTCCAGCCCCAGTTTGCATCTTTTAAACGTGTGCGTGAGTTTAACCCAGCCATGGGCCATTTGTACACCCGGCAAGCTTGACAATACTCTCTTGATATCATCTAGTATCAAATCCATATTCAAATTTCTCCAATTATCTTACTTTTTATCTTTTCCTTTCCTCCTCCTTCCTTCCTTCCTCCTCCTATCCCTCTCTCCTTTTTCCTTCCTTCTTCTTCTCACTCTTTTTTTCCCTTTCTTCCTTTCTTTTCCTCTTTTCCTTCTCTCTCCCTCTTCTCTCCTTCCTTCTCTCTCTTTTTCAGCCCCCATAGGTATGCTGGAGTAGCAACTCCAGACCTGTGCCCCTTCTCTCCAGTCTTCCTAGGCTGCACAGCCTCTCCTTCCCAGATCCTCCCTTGAGGTCTAAAGCCAATGCTGTGTGTGGGAGCCAGGTCTATTGTCCCATAGAAAGTCCCACATTCCAGTTTAGCCTAGCTGTTCTTCACCCCCTTAATCCCTATAAACTAGACTCTGGCTTTAAACAATGCATTTCTGGTTTTCTGACACTGGTTCTTCCACGTGGTGCCAAGTGCCTCTCGTGGGACCACGTATAGACAACAGTGCTGAAGTCCCACTCAGTGACTCTGAGGCGCATGGGTCCCTCTGGGGCACAGTACCGTATTGCTGTGTTAGTTACTGGAAGTCCAATTAGGAGCACTATTTAATTTATCTAGGAACAATCACCTGTGTCCAGACTGTGTGCCAGGCATTCCTTCATGATGAGGAGGCACAGAGATCAATAAATAATACTCTTAGTGCCTTTGAGAGAACACATTGGGATGAAGGGAAAAAAAAACGTAAGCTGCCCTGGACCTACCCCACTAGCGGCTTCGCATTTGCAGGTTCGCAGTGCTCTAAAGCTGCAAACCCCGCCGGGCCACAGAGCTCACTACTTTACCCAGAGAGCTGTGCTTGCATCTGGGCGCCTTCTGGGGCTCCTGGAAGGGATTCACCGTGAGCTTTCCTGTCCTCTGGGAAAGCTGGGGTGGTTCTCAATAGCCACAAAGTGCTGAGTTTGCCAGAACTGAATTCTGAAAAGTTTGATTTAATAATTCAATGTGCAATTGAATTTTTACTTGGTTAGATTTTTAAAAGCAGAAACTTCACCACCCAAGAAGTGAAAGGGGCTTGAACCTAGTTCCCTTAAAATTGTGTTTTCTGAAGAACTGGAAGAGAGAGGCTCTTGGACTCCAAACACAAAGTAACTCGAAGGAGATGGACATCTTAATTTTCCTGGTTTAATCAGTTTAATCAGTACATGGCATACACATGCATTGAAGTATCGCACTGTACTCAATAAATATGTAAATTATTGTGTGTTGATCAAAATTGTTTAAATATGTTTAAGCTTTTGGTCATTGCATTCTGTATATGTATCAATTTATCACACTATACCCCATACATTTTTACAATTAAAATCTAATATTAATAATCTGTGTTAACACCATGCATCTCTGTGGGAACGGGATAGATAAAAATCTGTTCTTGGCAAAATTAGAATTTTAGAAGCAGGTCAACTCATCTTTCAGGTGTTGTCCAAATGCCTCGCCCTTACGTGGCTCTCAGCTGCTCACAGTCCCCCAAAGGCATCTCAGCCTGGACTCTGGAGTGTGTAGTATTCAGCCCTGGTGTGGGGATCAAGTGAAAATGGGACCGTGACTCCATGCCAACCGGCACATCTCAGAGAACATGCATCCCGCAGACTCTGAGGCTCTGCCCCATCACCGGGCACCAGGAACCCCTCTAGGAGTCGGAAAGAGTCTGACGCTACTGCGAGCCCCGTTCCCCCCAGAATGGACACCTGGCTCTGCTTCTCTCCCAGCAGTTTTATTATAGACATATACGCCTTTAAAAAGCCACCGAGGCACCCTACTGCAAAAGCTCGCCTTGAGCATTTCCAACAGCATTTCCTAGCTAGCTCTGGAGCTAGAACGATTTCTTTCCTCCACCCTCCCCTCCTCTCCCATTTCTCCCCTTGGATTCTGTGCCAGCTCTGGAAACTAAACAGATGACACATCCTCTCCTGCTGTTGACAGAAGAGGCTGCAAGGGCCATGGCCTCTCCTGGCTGCCCCACCCGCCACCTCCGCACCTCCTTCCAGGAGAGTTCAGCTCGGTCCTCGCTCACGGGGGCCAGGACCTTCCACTCACTGGCTCCACCACAACTGCCCTGGAGCCTGGAGGAAGCAAAGGTGGGGATTCGCCTCCCTCGGAGCTGGAGCCCAACCCGCCACCGCCACCGAGGGCCAGAGGCTCCCACACCAGTTGCGTCACACCCAGTCACCTAGTTTCACAGTCTCTTTCTTCTGTTTCATTGTTAACCTTACATAACTTTGGCCCACGTACAAAACAACTCATTGGGAGGCCTCTGAACTTATGTGTTTGGAGATTTGTGAGAAAACTTTGAATACCCAAAGGAAGGGAAACGAAAGTCCCCATAAGAGGCAGGCGGAGCCCAGGTAGGAGCAGGTTGTGTGGCCTGTGCTGTGGATCTGACAGCTCAGATCCACATGTTCCATGCCAGAGAGGTTGCAGTGGGGAATCCTCAGAGCCCCTGAAGCCTTCTCACCAGCCAGTCTCTTCTGTTCTGACTTCTAATAATAAGACATTTGGATTTATTTGCAAATTCTTGCATTTGGGTCATAAATTGATAATTTCCTTCTTTAAATTTACAATCTTTAAGACAGACTTTCTGGTCAGGGCCAGTGGTAAACTACTGTAATCTCAGCGATATAGGAGGCTAAGACTGGAGGATCGTAAGCTCAAGGCCAGCCTCAGCAACTCAGCTATACCCTGGCTTAAAATGAAAAATAAAAAGGGCTGGGGATGTGGCTCAGTGGTAAAGTGCCCCTGGGTTTGATCCCTGATACCGAAAAAGAGAGAGAGAGAGATTCTCCCCCCACCCCGAATCATGTGTGTACTGCTTGCATTAGAAACAGGAACCAAAAGGCAGAGGAGATTCATCAGATCTAAAGCATGACTGAAGACCTTCCCTGTGCTCAATCTTTTTCTCTGGGGTGAGATGCTCTAGCTCTGTTACTACACCTGGGTTCCAGTGGTAAGCTGATCACTGATTCCCTGTCCTCTGCACAGGTGAGCTCTTAGGGACTCCTCCCCCTCATGCATAAATTAGAGAAGATAACACCTAATGCACATAAATGTGTTGAGAGACTTTAATAAGAGAGCATATACACAAAATCCACCCTGAGTGGAGCATTACTGATTTTTTTCCTTTGCTACATTGAAAATGTAGACATTTTTTCAAAATTCATTAACTTAATACAATAAGTTTGGAAAATGGGCTTGAAAGTTCAACTCTGTGGACTTAAATTGTTTTCCTCTCTTATAATCTCCATCACCTTAACATGTACTTTAACTTTACCCCAGTTCCCTTATCTGGAAAGTGGGGACAGTGGCAATACCTATCCCATCAGGTTGCTGTGTAGGTGGAGATTAACAGTCCCTGGCGTATTGTAAGTGCTCAACAAGTTTTCACTGTTATATTCCAGAGGTGATGAGGCATGGGAGTTGGAGCAAGACTGCACTTCCTACTTGACTTTGACATCATGACTAATTTCTTTTGCAATTAAAAAAAGAAGTCAGGCATTTTCCCCAAGAGGAGGAAACCTCGTGCTGTAAAGTACAAGCCACTTGAGTTGAAGTGTGCGATCAGAAAGCCTCACGTGTGACGGGTGCAAAGTTCCATTCAGCACACAACTTGTGACATGAAATATGTTATATTTTTGTAAACTCTTCCCACTCTAAGGTTAGTGCCACTGGGGCTTCTCCAGGGACAATGCATGCTTCTGTTGGAGACTGGCATTTAAAAGTGTTTCACTGTTCGGTACATGTTGTTTGAAGAGTTGCTTTACTACAATTTTTAATGGCAAATTCCATTCTTGATTTCCTGCCAACATATCTATAAAGCTTTATTTGAGACTAAAAGCATCCAAAAGTTTTTATTTTTTTTAAGCAGAGAGGTGCTAGGTGTACACGAAAGAAAGAAAGAAAGAAAGAGGAACAGAAAAGTTCTATAGGTATAGAGTGAGTGTCTATTGTAGGAACTGACAGCCCAGCTTCAGAGTCAAGCAATTAAAACAGATAGAGAAGGCCAAGTTTAAGAGTGGGGTAATGCGAGCGAGCAATCCATCAATGCCCAACCCAGAAGAAACAGCCCAGGCCCTTCTCTAAGCCTCTCATTCAACAGCTTCCTCCCTGGTTCCTGCTGTGAACCAATGTGATGATAAAGCAGCTTCCAGCACATTCCTACCCAAAGGTAGCCCTGTATAACACCTGCTTTGCACGCCTGCTGCAGGTGTCCCTGGTTAATACCCAAGCCTGACATTACAGGCTAGGCTCAGGAAATGAACAGGGAGTGCTTTTCCTGCCAGTGTTCACAGATGGCTAAAGAGTAATTTCTTATGCCTCTGAGGTTGCATACATGGGAGCCATCCTATAGTAATTTTGTGATAATGCTGATCCCCAAGAGAATTAAAGTGTCCATCGCTAGAGGACTTATTCATTGTAAAGATAGATCATCATCATGAATGTATTATTGAGAGAAAACATTGGGTTGCAAAAGCATGTGTCACAGTAGGAAGCAATGTATACAAATTTTAAAATAAAACTATACTGCATATTATTTCAAGAAGCAAACACATGCATGCCCAGAAATAATGCACAGCACTTCAGCATAGTGAGTTATCTCTGCAGAAGGCTGAAAGGATGGAGGGGAGGAGGAGAAGGGATCGGAGCAGGAGATGACTGATATCTGCAGCCTTTAAATTCAAAATAAAGAGATTTAGGGCTAATATGCCAAAATGTTAACATCCGTTAGACCTAGTTGACAGGTGCATGGAAATCTGTTATACATGCTGTTCTGTTTTTCAAATATTTTATTATTTTAATTTTTTTTTAAAAATCCACACTTACATACCTGCTATGTATACATTTTTTTAAAAATAGAGAACTCTATATAGAACAGGTTGCTTCAGAGTAGAACACTATGATCTACTTTGATTAATTTGATAGCCTCTCACCCCCCCTCTGGAATTTGTATCTCTAGTCTAAAGGAATCCAACAGGCCCCACACTTCCATGTTCAATCAAAGCCTGAAATCGCAATTCAGATGTCACTCAAGCAAACAATCAGAAGCCTACCAGGGGGCTGGAGCGGTGGCTTAGCAGCCTGGCATGCACAAGGACCCAGGTTCAAATCCCATACACAATTAAGTGTTGGAGAAACAAAGGTCAGATGAAAAAAAAAATTGATTCTCTCTCTTTAAAAAAAATTTTTTTAAAAAGCCTACCAGGTGTCAAACCAACCTCTTTATCTTTCCCTCCACATATTCTCATCTTCCGTTCTTCCCCATCACCATATGACACTATCCTCCACCAGTTGCTCAAATGACAATCCCAGGACTCCATGGCATGTTCTCCCTTTCCATCAAGCCCTGTTCTTCCTAGGTGGCTGATGTCTGATCCATCCCATCTACCCACCTTCCCTGCCACCCGCCAAGACCACCAGCATTACTCAGAAGCCTTCTGGAGTTTTCCAGCCAGCTTTCCTAGCATTACTACTATCCACTCTCCACACAGTGGGGGCAGTGGTCTTGCAAAGACGTAAGTCATTCCCACCTAAAAGTTCTCAATATTCCATGGTTCTCAGCTCTCATCTCAGGGACCGTCTTCCCTCCCCTTGGCATCCCACTCCAGAGCACTTGCATTTCCCTGGGTGCCTGGTACCCCCGACCCGGCAGGGCCCTTGAACATGCTATTCCTCTTGCTTCAAATGCATGATTCTTTTCTTTCATAATCAGAAATAACCTGCACATTTAATTTAAATGCCCACTCTAAGAGAATATCAAATATGTTGATTTCTTGTTCTTTTTTTATTGAATTTAATATTGTGTTCATATATTTAATCCGGCAAGCCCTGATGACATTCTCAGGGCTATCAAAGATGCTAGGTTTCCCTTGGGCTTTCACATCTTCAGCCCAACTGCTACAAGTTTTGCCCAAGGGCCGGAGTTTCGATCACAGCTCTTCGTACAGGAAGGTCTGTAACTGAGCCAGCCCCTGCCACTTGATGCAGGACACTCAGTGGAAACGCAAATAAGCCTTCGTTCCTCCAATGACAGGAAAAGTCTTCTATGCTAAGCCATCCCCTGAGGCTAAGCAGAACCCACTGCACTTACCAGAGACCACTACAGGTGCAAAAGGAAGTGAGTCTCACCGAGTCCTGAGATTGCTGCATCAGCCCTGTTTTAAACTGTTTCCTGATGCTAACTTTTGTGTCTAGCAAGTTGACTAGGTACTTGCTGAGGAGCTTCAGGGTTGGAACCTACTGTGAGCAGTTTGTAGGGATGTAGCCAAGTCCCCTGTGCTCCACGCACCCTACCTGTCCCAGCTGCTCTTTGTTTCCTGGAGCATGGCTCAGATATGCGGCTCATTTCAAAATCCTTGGGGCCTAAATGTACAAGCAAAGTGTGCATTTCTAAGAACTGAATTATCTGGGTTAATTATGGATAAGTCAGTTTCTTTTCTCCCTTTTTATCTCCACAAAAGATCTTAGTGTACAAGAGAATATCCAGCGAACATGTGACTAATTGTGAGATGAATGGAGGTAGTTTAGCACAGAGTGTGAAGCAAGGACTTTAGAGTCAGAAAAAGCTCGCTCAGTATGCTCTTTCCTTCATGGCCAGCCCTGTGCTTTCAGAAAAGCTCCTACACATCCATTAACACCCACCTTCAACATCACTTTTGGAAAAAAATTTTCACAATGCAATTGATTTGAGTAGGCAGTTCTCTCTCTTTTCCTTCTGACTTTCCAGAACATGTCTATCAATTCTAGTTGACTACTTGCCATTTTGTCTAACAATTAATCATTTATTTGTAAGCCTCCCCCACTGAATGTCTGGGTTTTCCAAGACCAGACTTATACCTACTTTGTCCAGCATGACATCTGTCATATATGATAGTGATCAAACATGAGTGATCAGGAGCCAATCACACTGGGTCCAAATCCTGATTCCACATTTTACTATCTATTTGAACAGCTGAAGTTATTTATTTATTTATTTTCGATTCCAGGGATTGAACCCAAGGGTGCTTATCCACTGAGCCACATCCCAAACCCCCCCTTTTTTTAAAGAGAGAGAGAGAGAAAGAGAGAATCAATTTTACTTACTTTTCACGTGGCTTTCATTGCTCCAACACTTCACTGTGTACGTGGTGCTGGGGTTCAAACCTGCACCCTCACGCATGCCAGGCAAGAGCCATAATTGCTGAGCCACCACTTCAGCCCCCCAATCCCCTTTTTATATTTTATTTTGAGACAGTGTCTCACTAAGTTGCGTAGGGCCTCACTAAGTTGCTGAGGCTAGATTTAAACTTGCAATCCTCCTGCTTCAGCCTCCTAAGTCTTTGGAATTACAGGTGTGCACCACCACAACCAGACGGGTGAAGTTATTTAATCTCTAAACCTCAGTTTCTTTATCTAAAAGATATCTATCTCTAACAGTGTTGAGAAAATTAAATTAGGTATTGCACAAAAATAATTGGACATGGTTACCGGTTCATGTTGAAGAAGTTTTAACTTTCATTTTGATTACTAACTTCATAAATGTTTGCTAGTCAAACTAATAAATGAATGACCCAAACTTCGGATCTTGACCCCTTTGTAATAACTAAAGACGGCATCATGAATGGAGGACAGTAGGAAACGTCATTGACATATGTCTACTTTTTAATGAAATACAACTAAAAAAACTACGTGGGTACGTTAGATGGTTACTTGGGGAGGACGCCTGTTGGAAGAAGATGACCTGATCTTTCTGAACTGCTGCCTGAGTTACAGTAAAAAACGCAATTCGCGTTAATGCAGAAGGTCTTAGAATGTGTTTCAAAGTCTACCTGTTCGGGCAAGTGATTTTTCTCTGGGAGCATGTAGGAGACAATGTAATTGGTGGTCATTAGAATAGATGCAACTGATTACACACCACTTAAAAGCATTTCAGGGCTATTTTTTTCCACTTTGTAATCTTCTGCCCTTATCCTTCCCTGGCAACTTTTCTGCTTACTCCTCATTGAAGTTTAAGAGATAGACACATTTTTACAGAAATTTACAGACTGTTATTCTGCCTCAGGCTCTTCCGTCTTTCCTCAGTTGCAGTAACAGCACCCACCAATTCTGGGGGTACCTTCTGCATGTGCTAGATAGTGAGCCAGGTCCAGGCAGGCTTTGTCCCTTTTAGTCAGAGCTATCACAGCCTCCTAGCTCATAATTTGGCCAATCATTTGGCAGAGAGCATGAGGGCCACACAACCCTTACTTTAAACCCTGAAATAACGAAATTATATCCCAAACGATCCACTGAGCACCATTTCATCACTTGTCATCCGTCCCTCCCTCCCACCTCTCACCTCCTTGAAAGACAAGAGCCCAAGTTGGGTGTGGTGGCAAACACCTGTAACCCCAATGGTTTGGGAGGCTGAGGCAAGAGGATTGCAAGTTCAAAGCCAACCTCAGCAACTTAGCGAGAGCCTGTCTCACGACTAAAAAAAAAAAAAGACTGGGGATGTGACTCAGTGGTCAAGCACTCCTGGGATCAATCCTAGTGTCACAGCTCCAAAAAAAAAAAAAGTCCAAAGACAAGAGTCTTTGTTGGTTTCCTGATATATTCCAAGAGAGTCGAACATAGTAGGTACTCAATAAACATTCGTTGACCTAATGCACCAATTCTGCAACTCTAAACCAGGCAGCATTTTCTTCATTTTGAGGTTGGGGAAAAAGAGGCCAAGAGATATAAAATAAACAATCCAGCATTACATAGCTAGTGTGTGGCTACTGTGGCCCTTGGACCCAGACTTGTCTCTTTCTGAACATACTCTCCATACTAGGGCATGCCTCGTCAAACTCAAATCCTCCTGGAACACAGGTGACCTGCATGCCTGGGCTGGTTTGAGCTGGGACTGGCAACTGAGAACCTGGCAACCCCAGAGCTGCTTAGGACTATGTCATCAGACCTATCGAGGAGGCTGGCAGGCAGCAGGCCACAGGAGAGGACTTGGAGCAGGGATTGTGTGGCCTTTGTTCTCTCTGTTCTGGTCTGCTCAGAGCCCCAAGTTTTCCATGCACCACAAATTAATATAACCTCCCTTGCCTTTTCAAACCTCCCAGACTTTCTCTGCAGATCTGTGGTGTCTGGGCAGAGATTCTAGTTCTTAGGAGAAAGGTGCTGTATACATGCCAGGGGTTGTTAAGTAGAGTGAGTTATTAAGTATATTATAATGATCATTTATTGCTGCTCATTTCCTTTTAGTATCAGGTACTAAGAACCTTGGCTCCTGGAACTTTCTAGTTCAAAACCCAATCCTGTTCCATCCTCAGATATTTTTTTTTTTTTTTTTATGTATGGAAAGAAAAGAAACTGCTGAGTTCCACATGCCCATTCTGAAAGGGAGTTTTGGCGAATGAGGCCAGCTAAGAAGCCGCGATCTTTTGTAGAAGGTTAGGTGCCATCTCTTCTTCTCATTGTACATACTCTATGGGCAAATTCTCCTAATGGATGGTTTCCCAGTCAGTCTCATGCTCTGGCTTCGCGTTTCAAATTCTTAACTGATTTTGCTGCCCCCGCAACCAAGGTGGATGTGGAAAAGCATCTCACACCTAGCACTTCAGCCCCATTCACATCTAAACACCCTCGGAATTCTCCGTTGACATCAAAGGCATCTGTCAATCTTTGACCCCTCCTCAATTCTTATCTCCCACATCCAGGCGTCAAATTCTGTCCCTTCTAAATCAGAAATGCTCCTCACATCTGTTTCCGTGATTAAAACAGTGCCCTCTGGGGGCTGGAGCAGTGGCTTGGTGGTTACAGCACTTGCTCTGCATGAGCGAATACACAGGTTCAAGCCCCAGCACCATGTCCCCAATTAAGACATTGCGTTGTCAGAGCAACGAAAGCCATGTGAAAAACTCAAACTCAAAAACTAAACAAAACAAAACAAACAAAAAAAAAAAAATAAAAACAGTGCCCTCATTCAGACCCAATCTGTAGCTGACCTCTTCCTTGATCTTTCTGCACACAGTTTCTTCCCTCCTCACATGGCCATCCCTGCTGACTTTTCTTTTTTTTTTTTTT